>CAUZXS010000240.1:37500-132315 GCA_963585895.1 Sepioteuthis lessoniana | reverse complement strand
GAAGAAGAAGAAGAAGAAGAAGAAGAAGAAGAAGAAGGAAGAAGAAGAAGAAGAAGAAGAAGAAGAAGAAGAAGAAGAAGAAGAAGAAGAAGAAGAAGAAGAAGAAGAAGAAGAGAAGAAGAAGAAGAAGAAGAAGAAGAAGAAGAAGAAATTATGTCAACTTACATAAAAATGAATAGCAAAAAAATATATCATAACCAAAAAATCTATAATGAAGTCTAACCTGTCACATATCCAATGCAGTCACCATCTGTACACACATAAACCAGCACATCTTAGACAATCATAACACCTCCACAAATATTCCAAAAATTCTTGTGAGAATTCAAAAACATTACACAGCATTAACTGTAAAAAAAATGGCTTCAAACATTAAAACTCATGCAAATAAAGAATAGATATCCCACAGTAAACAAAATCACTTTAACTTTAGAGCAGGAGTTTTAAAATGCATCTGATGAAGGTGCATTGTCTTACAGCCTTAGTGGCTTTACAGTCATGTCATCCTTAGTTGTTATTTCTACACTTTCAAACCAGCAAAAATGATCTATGTGTTCACACTTGATATCATCTACACATGATGAAAACACCCACTTAAAAATTGTTTGATCACAGAATTAATCCAGTATTTCAAACAAACAGCACTAACAGAGACCTCGATCAGTTTTGAAACTACCTCTAACCAAATTTGTAACAACTTGTTCGTCTAAAAGAAAAACTAAAAAAATCTAAACGCTAAATCCTTATCTGTCATTTCCATTTTTAATAAAATATGTCTACTAGAGAATCTGCTACCTAAATACACTATATATATATATATATATATATATATATATATATATATATATATAGTGTATTTAGGTAGCAGATTTATATATATATATATATATATATATATATATATATTTAGGTAGCAGATTTATATATATATATATATAACCAACCCAGTGGCATAGTGAGTAGAGTGTTTGCCAATGGTCTGGTAGACCAGGGTGCAGTCCCAGGTCAAATCATACCAGAAACTCAAAAAGTAGTACTTGATTCCTCTTTGCTTAACACTCACCATTATAAAGTACAGATCAATGGTAAGTGGAGCAATCCAAGGAAAAGAGTAGCACCCTCCCTTACACTACAGTATAATAGCTATTGAAAAGTGCGCCTTTGTGTTACCATCAACTACAGTTGGCTAACTTCCTACTTTTGATTCAAAATCTTTCTCAATGAACAATTGGGACATATAATTTCTATATAATATTCCCAATAAGTCACATGGCATAATTTTAAAAACAAATGCTGATATACTTATTAAACAAACAACTCTTTCCCAACATATAGATTTTCCCTAAGTTTTTACATTGTTATTTTAACATCACTAATATCATCCCTCCCAGTCCTGAAAATAGTTCATTTGAACCAAAAGCTATAGTGTTGACTTTGTTTCTTAATAAATGTCTCTTTCTACTAGGATTACCGTATCAATTTTTTTCTCTATATGCACAAAATACACACTATTCAAATATATATATATATATATATATATATATATATATATATATATATATATATATATAACTTAAATGAACAATGGACAAAATAATAATTTTTTGCTAAATAGTACTTATTCCAGTGAGCTTTTCATTGGTCAAAGCACTTCTGAAACTTCTCTTTTGATATGGTGTGATTCTACACAATCATACTTCCTTTAATGTCCTCCACTACCTCAAATCTCTTAAACTTGAGATGAATTTTCAGTTTAAGAAACATGAAAAAGTTACAGACCTGGTGAGTATGGAGAATCCTGCATTACACCAGACATTTTTGGCTGAGTGTACAGCTGCATTGTTCTTGTGTATCAGCAAGTAACCCGTGTCTAGGTGTTTATGATACAGCATAATGGAAACAGGGCATATTTATAGGGAACTACATGATTGTTATTATGCGTAGAGTGTTCACCAATGATCCAGAAGACCAAAGTTCAATCCCAGGTCAAGTTATACCAAAGACTCAAAAGATGATACTTAACTTCTCCTTCCTTAACAATCAGCATTATAAGGTATGGATCAAGAGTAAATGGAGCAATCCAGGGAAAAGAGTTGCACCATCCACTATACCTTGGTGTAGTAGCAATTGAAAAGGGAGCCTTTGAGTCACTCTCAACTATGGTCAGCCAACTTACTTAACTTACACTTTCTTTGACAAAAAAGACTTGCTCTAAACTTGACAAAACTTCAATTACTCTAGTGATGATGACAGAGATTTCCACACAGATGGTAGAGCCTTAGTTTCAGGGTTGTAGCCATATACCAATGATTTATCACCTGTTATAATAATTTCTGCACTCTAAAGCTAATCAGTTGCCATGGTTATCCAAAACTCCTGCAGCTATGGAACAAACTTGGCTGCAACTTATCTCATTCTGAAATCTTCTATAAGAATGGCTTGACATGACCCAACAGAAATGCTCACCTCATCACAAAGCTCTCTTATAGTTAATGTTTTTAAAGTTAATGCTTTATCTGCCTTCACCACACTGTTTATGTTCTTAACTGTTTCAGGATGCTGCTGATAGAACTAGAGAGAAAAAAAACGTGGATGGAAAAACTGAAGTTTCAATTTTGTGAAGTAAGTAGCTCAAATTTGTAAAAAAAATAAATACATTTATTTCATCTTTGAGAAGAATTTAGTAAATTTTTTAGCTGTGTTAGCTGATTTACAAAAGGGTTCATATTGGTTTGTGAAAAGGTCAAGTTTGATAATAATACTAACATAAATGAGAATAATTATAAAAGCAATCACTTATTTAAAAAGAAAAGAAAAGAAAAAGAAAAACAGATTATTAAAAAATACAAATAAAAATTAATAAAAAATTATAAAAGCAATCACTTATAAAAAAGAAAAGAAAAGAAAAACAAAAAAAGATTATTAAAAAAAAGCAAGCTGAAAAATAATATAACATAATAAAAAATAATAACTTATTTAAAAAAATAGAAAAGAAAAAGAAAAACAGATTATTAAAAAAAAAAACTGAAAATTAATAAAACATTATAAAAGCAATAACTTATTTAAAAAGAAAAGAAAAAAAAAGAAAAACTCATTATTAAAAAATTAAAATTAAAATTAATAAAAAATCATAAAAGCAATCACTTATCTAAAAAAGAAAATAAAAGAAATAGAATAACGGATAATTAAAAAACTAAAATGAAAGTTAATAAAAAATTATAAAAGCAATCATTTATTTAAAAAGAAAAGAAAAGAAAAACAGATTATTAAAAAATCTAACTGAAAATTAATAAAAAATTATAAAAGCGATCACTTATTTAAAAGGAAAGGAAAGGAAAGAGAAGAAAAAGAAAAAAAGATTATTTAAAAATCAAACTGAAAATTAATAAAACATTATAAAATCAATCAATTATTTAAAAGAAAAGAAAAAGAAAAACAGATTATTAAAAAATCTAACTGAAAATTAATAAAACATTATAAAAGAAATCACTTATTTAAAAGGAAAGAAAAGAAATAAAAAGAAAAAGAAAAACAGATTATTAAAAAATCAAAATGAAAATTAATGACTAATTATAAAAGCAATCATTTATTTAAAAAGAAAAGAAAAGAAAAAGAAAAACAGATTATTAAAAAATCAAAATGAAAATTAATGACTAATTATAAAAGCAATCATTTATTTAAAAAGAAAAGAAAAGAAAAAGAAAAACAGATTATTAAAAAATCAAAATGAAAATTAATGACTAATTATAAAAGCATTCACTTATTTAAAAAGAAAAGAAAAGAAATAAAAAAAAAAAGAAAAACAGATTATTAAAAAATCTAACTGAAAATTAATAAAATATTATAAAAGCAATCACTTATCTAAAAAAAAAGAAAGGAAAAGGAAAACAGATTATTAAAAATTCAAAATGAAAATTAATAAAAGATTATGAAAGCAATCACTTATTTAAAAAGAAAAGAAAACAAAAACAAATTATTCAAAAATCAAACTGAAAATTAATAAAACATTATAAAAGCAATCACTAATTTAAAAGAAAAGAAAAGAAATAAAAAGAAAAAGAAAAACTGATTTTTAAAAAATTAAAATGAAAATTAATAGAACTTATTAAAAGCAATCACTTATTTAAAAGGAAAGATAAGAAATAAAAAAACACATTATTAAAAAATCAAACTGAAAATTAATAAAACATTATAAAAGCAATCAATTATTTAAAAAGAAAGAAAAGAAAAAAAAAGAAACATAGATTATTAAATAAAGCAAACTGGAAATTAATAAAACATATTAAAAGCAATCAATTATTTAAAAAGAAAAGGAAAGAAAAGAAAAGAAAAACAAATAATTAAAAAATCAAACTGAAAATTAATAAAAAATTATAATTGAAATCATTTATTCAAAAAGAAAAGAAAAGAAAAAGAAAAACAGATTATTAAAAAATAAAACTAAAAATTAATAAAACATTATAAAATCAATCAATTATTTCAAAGAAAAGAAAAAGAAAAACAGATTATTAAAAAATCTAACTGAAAATTAATAAAACATTATAAAAGAAATCACTTATTTAAAAGGAAAGAAAAGAAATAAAAAGAAAAAGAAAAACAGATTATTAAAAAATCAAAATGAAAATTAATGACTAATTATAAAAGTAATCATTTATTTAAAAAGAAAAGAAAAGAAAAAGAAAAACACATTATTAAAAAATCAAAGTGAAAATTAATAAAACATTATAAAAGCAATCACTTATTTAAAAAGAAAAGAAAAGAAATAAAAAAAAAAGAAAAACAGATTATTAAAAAATCTAACTGAAAATTAATAAAATATTATAAAAGCAATCACTTATTTTAAAAAAAAGGAAAGGAAAAGAAAACAGATTATTAAAAATTCAGAATGAAAATTAATAAAAGATTATGAAAGCAATCACTTATTTAAAAAAAAAAGAAAAGTAAAAGAAAAACAGATTTTAAAAAATCAAACTGAAAATTAATAAAACATAGTTATTCTTTTTTAACCTTTTTTTCTTATTAAGTTACTTTTAAAACCAGCTAATCTGATCAGGAAAAAAAACCCACTGTTTATCTCATTATATTGCAGGCTACTCAGAAACTTCTTTAAGATTGGAAGAAGCTATTAATTTGTGGACTCAATTTTATTTAGACCCTAGAACAGAACATATAAACAAATAGACAGTGACATCAGCCTTATATATAGATAAATGACTTAGAATTATAATGATCTGAAAACCACACAGCTAAAACAATACTTACAAATAAAGTAAATAAAATAGATCTAATTTCTATGCTGTGCACCTTAGAAAAACTTTACTTGAATGTTTATAGATAATTTGTTTTTTCAATTAAATTATTTTTTATTCAAATATTTCTTATTAAAGAAAAATAATAAAAAAAATATATTTTCAAGATATAGAAGAAAAAATCAAAATACAAATTATCAGTCACATTAATTTTTTTTCTTTCAAATTTCCTCTATCAACCAAATAATTATTTGATTTAGATTGGTTTTATAGCATATCAACCATTGTAGGTTATTTAATGCCAAATCCTCTTTATACATATATATTAAAGATATAGGATTTGGTTTGGTTTGGTTAGGTTTTATGGCATATCAACCATTGTAGGTTATTTAATGCCAAATCCTCTTTATACATATATATTAAATATATAGGATTTGGTTTGGTTAGGTTTTGTGGCATATCAACCATAGTATGTTATTTAATCCTCTTCATATATATGTTTTTGATATATATGATTTGTAAACATAAGTCAAAGTTAAATGATTGCAAGTATTGCAATTTAACACTAACAATTCAATTAAACATCAGTCATTTGTTTACAAACAGTTAATGATCAAACAGCTCTATTTCAAAAAAGTCAATTTAGCATAAGTTATTTTCACCATATAAAAAGATTTATGAACCCATTTCTTCATTTGTAAAGGCATACAGGTAGCTGATGAAATCTATGTGAGATAGCTAAGACTTGCTACAAGGATAGGTCAGAAAAGATGTATGTTGTATCAACACTGTGGTTCTCTTTTTCTTCACTTTTCCCTCAACTTTTCCTTCATTTTATAATTGTTCTTAAATTGGAAAGTGGCTTTGGTGGTGATTTTTTGCTAATTTTGTCTATTAGTAACTTGGGCTGTACACTTTTAGTGGTTGATTTTATAAGTGGTAAAAGCCTTTTAAGGATGCCTTTTTATCTCATTTATAATGTTTCTCTGACACAGTGGCTATTGGACAGATCTTTGAAAAATGCAATCTTTGTAAAACTGTGATCTATTTCATCAACGTGACTTGTCCAGTGCAGCTATATGTTGAGCAACATCGTCTGAAAAACTTGGTTTTAATCATTAAACATTGTAAGACAGTTGTAAAGTTTGGGGAAGATTTAAAAAGTAGGAAAAGGGTTCCAAAATGCCTGATATCTCTTTTCCTTGCAGTTCTGAACTTTGATACTTCAAATTTTGGTAATTTCAAGGACTTCAATGTCATTTTCATGGATGTTGGAGATTGTGCAGATGCACAATTATTCAAGAAGGATGTAGGAGCAATAATTCTCATAAGTTTCAACACCAGATAGGAGGGTAGACAGGACTATTCCTTTGTAGTTTTACTCTGGTATACTTCTTGATGTTACATTCACAGATGCCTGTGGGGAAATGGTTATCATCAATGGAAATGGACACAGTGAGCCGAGTTCAAACCCTGGATGAGGCTGTTTGCATTTCACATTGCACTAATAGTATGCATCCAACTATTCTCCCTCCAGCTATGAGTAAATAGTAGGGCAGACTAGGCTTTTTAACCTTGTTATGGCAATCAATCTAAGAGAAGGAAGAAAACTCTGAATTTAAACCAGTAAAACTCTGCTTAAAAAATTGACCTTGTGTCACATTCGGCTTGTGCAAAGGGGTTGCATTTTACAAATCCATTTACAAATACACATGTAAAATCTTCTTAATGTAATGTTCACGTTTCCATGCTTAACGAATGTAGTGGCTGTTGTTTTGGAGAAAAAAAACAAGAAGCAAGCAAACTGTAGGACAGGGAAGGAGGCAAAATGAGCCTCTTTTTGGATCTGGATTAGACAAGAGAAGAAACACAGGGCAGATCTGCAGTGATTTGGACACACTATCCAACAACTGGAGAGTGTTATGGTTAAGAGTTGAAATGTTTCATGAAAATTGGAAAATTACATCAGCTCCAAGCTGAAGATTGTGGTTACCTTATACAATAACCAAAGAATGGATTACAATTTACATATATCACAAGTCATCTCCGATGACAATCCTCTCAAAAACATGTTTCTCATGTAAGTCAAGAAGGGAAATGCAAATAATGAGATGTTGAGTAATACTTCATTCTGACAATTCATATGGAAGGATTTACATATTTTTTAAATCTTCCCCAGACTTTACAAATGTCTTACATGGTTAACTAAATGATTAACACCTAGTTTTTTAGCCAAGTTAAATTCCAGGCAAATTCACCTTTCACTAGCCATTCATGACATATAACTTCTAACTAAACTTTTAGGGATTATCTTCACTTCAGCTTCTGTCTTAAGTAACAATAGTCAACATGAAGGCTTCCTTTCCAAGAGCAACTACACTGAGGTGTAGGGGAGGGTGCCACTCTTTTCCCTGGATTGCTCCACTTAGCTTTGATTCATACCTTATAATGCTGAGTGTTAAGCAATGTAGCAACAAGTACCATTTTTTGAGTTTTTGGTATGATTCAACCAGGGAATGAACCCTGGTCTCCCAGACCATTGACAAATACTCTATTATACCTACTGGCAGGTTAAGTTGGCCAACTGAAATTGAGGGCAACCCAAAGGCTCCTTTTTCAATAACTACCATACTGACATTTATGGGAGAATGCTACCCATTTTCCTGGATTGCTCCACTTACCCTTGATCCAGACCTTATAATGCTGTGTTAAGCAAGGGGGCATCAAGTACCTTTTTTTTTTTAGTCTTTGGTATGACTCGACCTAGGATTGAACCCCAGTCTCCTAGACCATTAGCAAACACACTAACTATTATGCCAATGGGCCGGTCTTAGCTTTAATAAAAAAGGAATAATAAGCTATGTTGAAAAAGTATTTTCTCATCTTTCATTTTTTGTTTCTTTTGTTTATTTCACAACAAAGATAAAATAAACACTGAATAATAAATACTTAAAACCAGTTTTCAGTCATTTATTAGTTTTTTTAAAAAAATAGTACAAGTAACTTTTATACACTGCAGATAAAACTCTTTGTTTGTTGAAATGTACAGATTATTCTTAGATTTGATCACACAGAAGAGGAAGTGTATCCAACAATTTTTAAAATAATCTGATAAACAGAGAAAAGATTTGTTTTGTTGGTTCAATTACATTATTCTTTTATCAAGAAGCATAACTTGATGTCCAAGCATTTGATACAGATTTATCTCAACAAATGTAAAGTCATACATTTGCTTTTAGGCAATAAATCATTCATGTGTATTTCCACCAGCTGCTTTTATCTTTTTTCTCCTCTTGGATTTGTAGGGTTGGCTGAGGTCGGCAGTGTACGGTGTTAGTTGTTATCAGATGGTGACATACATGATGATGTCCACGAATGATCTGTCAGTAAATCTGCTGACCACTGTTTCTGTGTGTATTCTGTATGACCATGTTTGTGTAGCATGTGTGTGTGTGCAAATATGCATATCAATAAGCCACCAATGTCACTTCATTAAAATGTCCCTGAATTACATACTTCCAGCCATCACACGTTAAGTACTTTTTGTGGGGTTCAGTTTTAGAGGGTCAATTTTAGGGGTTCATTGGACACTTTACTATCCTCATTTAATAAATAATATAATCAAAAATAATTCTAAGAACTATTTGAAATTATCTCATCTCCTTTTTATTTGCAAGTGAACAAGTATTTTATTTTTTATTCTTTTATCAATGTTATATTATTTGTTTTGAAAAATATCTTTTTTACATTTCATTTGTCTTAATATTGATTTACACATTAAAAACTTTACTTTGTTATTTTAAGAAATAGATAAGATCAAAGATAAAAAGAAAATAGATAAATTATAAACAAGATAAATTATAAACAAGAAATTATAAAATTATAAACAGATTATAAACAATTATAAACAAGAAATAGATAAGATCAAAGATAAAAAGAAAATTTTTAAATGGTCAAACATAAAAATAAAACTCCTTGACAATCAGCTTTACTATATAAGATTGATTTGTTGTTGTTTTACTTTTTTTTACTATTGTAAAAGATCTTTTGTTTCTTCTTTGAATTTTTTTTTGTTTAAAACACTTTGTATTTTTGTGTGGTTCACATCTAACTTTTTCTTCAAGCATTTCGTTAGAATCTAAATGGTTTTGGTTTAGTTTTGTTTAGTTTGGTTTGGTTTGGTTTGGTTTCAGAGCATATCAGTCATTTTTGATTATCTCATTGGTCTAGTGGGTTGAGTGTTCGCCAATGGTCAGGGAGACTGGGTTCCATCCCAGGTCAAGTCATACTTAAAAAATAGTACTTGATACTTCCTTGCTTAACACTCAGCATTATAAGGTATGTATCAAGGGTAAAGTGGAGCAATCCAGGGAAAGGAGTAGCGCCCTCCCCTACACCTCGGTGTAGTAGCAACTGAAAAGGGAGCCTTCTGGTTGCCCTTGACTACAGTCGCCAACTTTACTAGATATATGATTTGTAAACACATTTTGTAAATACATATAGTTTTAGCGAAGGGGAATATTTGTTATTGTTAGTGAGGAGAAATGTTGTTACATGCGTGTGTGTGTTTACGTTGAGTTGTTTCCTCACTAAGAGTGTAATTCCCTCACTAATTTTTAAAAGTAAATAAAGGAGAGAAGTTCCAAGATGTACGAAGTCGAAATGTTTTTAGGAATAGTTTTTATTTGCAGCATGGAAAATGTAGTTTGTGTTTGTGCTGCAAGCCTCATGGAAAAGGAAAGATATAAAGAAACGAAATGGAGTTATGATAGAGTTGAGAAAGCAGCGCATATCGTTGGACGTGCGAGGGATTATGTTCGCCGTAGTTTAGCGAAAGTCTTGTTTGCCGTTGGAGGAAATAAACTTTGGAGTCACCGTGAGTTTTGTGTATCTGGTAGTTTTGGGGAGAAACGTGCGTGTCTCCATTAATGTTGCTCAGAGGTGAAATGAGAGCTAGGTGCCGGGAGCGGGATTAGGCATCGCATCGACATAGCCAATTTTGGGGGTGACATAAAGTTGTTCCTGTGTGTGGCGTATTGAATGTATCTAATTCATATTCAACTGGGATTCCTTGGTCTAAGAGAAAATAGATGCAAGGAATCCATAAATTAAATAGGTTCCCTCATGTTTCTATGCTGCTATTGAAGAACCGCCAGTGAGACGTCTGAACTGGACGGCGTTGTTCAGCCAAAGAGACTGTGTTTCTGCTGCCCAGAAAGGAAGTCCGGGCTGAATAGGATAAGTCATCCTGATTGGGTGAAATTATGCGTCGAATTAAGCTGCGCACCAAACCAAAATATGAAATTTCCTTCCGCTACATAGTTAAATGATCAAAAAGTTCTATTTCTAATTATTCAATTTAGTCATTTGTTTGCACTCAGTTTCAATGTCAAACAGTTCTATTTGGTCCATAGATAGGATCCTATCAGGTGCAACCACTCTGGGTTAGAGTGAACCGTCGAGCAATGGCAATGAAGGGGTACTCTGCATTCCCCAAAGCTCTAGCAATACTGGTGCCTCACCATTGGATTGTTCAGTGTCATATCCAGGAAACACATGAAGGGGGTCTTAAACTTCTACAGAGATGCAGTCAGTGTATTCTTCAGCCCCAACCAACTGGGCTAAAAGTCTAAGTGGTGCCACTATAAAGTAGTACTGGTATGGTTACTGCATGGAAAATTTTCTGTTTTATTTTATCCAAGAGATAAAAAAAACAAAAAAAAATGGTCAACCATAAAAATAGAATTTCTTGACTCACAGCAGAAATCAAATGATACTTTTCAACCAATAAAAATAAGGGAATTAATCACTAAAAATAATTTATACCCATTATTTTTCCAAATATATGAACTTGTCTACATAAGGTTGATTTGCTGTGTCATGGGGTCTTTTCATCATGATGATAGGTGATGGGCAACTGTTTCACTTGGAGAGGTGTCATGATCATCATAAGTGAATAGGGTGAGGGAGTCATCAAGTAGGTTCATTTGCATGATATTGTCAAGTGCTTTGTGTTTCTGACCATATCTGTGAATTATTTGAAAACTGTATGGGAAGGTTTTCTCCTTTAGATTGAGTAGGTAGAGGTTCTTTATGTCCTCAGGCTTGTGGTCCAGTAAGACTTTTAGAAGTGGCTTGTGGTCAACTGCAATAATCTGATTGTCACACCTGAGTATAAAATGTTTTTCAAGGGAAGCTACTACAGCCAAGACTTCACCTTTAATTGGAGCATATCATAATTCTACTGAGGGAGGGAACCTACTCCTTGCAAGTGTGATCTCTAACCCTGAGGGATAGAATGTAAATTCATGTAAATTCATTACTGGGGAATGGACAGCGCTTTTGTAGGATCCAATATCCCAGATTGTCTTTGCTTCAATAAATCTGGAGACATATCTTGTGACTTTTATCAAAAATGACAATCCCCTCTTTGATCTTATCAATAATAGCTTGCCAATAATATCTTGTAGGTGACTGTCCTAGTAAAATTGTATGGATGGATTGAGGAGTTTTCTAAATTGTTTCATTTCTTCAGTAATAGATGTGTAATAACTGACTTGGTTCATAAGGCCAAACCAGGATAAGATCTCAGAAATGTCTTTTTCTATGGAAAAGTCTGTGATGGCCTACAAGTATCTTTTGCATGGTTTGATGTTATTTGTTAAGATTTCAAAACCAGCAAAGTTCACAGAATCTTCTCTAAATTAGAGTTTCTCGGGGTTTAAAATGATACTTTTGCAACTCCATAGATCCAGCCATCTACTGGCCAGAAAGAAGCTGTCCTCAAGTCTGTTTATCCACATATATGTATTATCAATACATTTGGTTTTGTTGGAAAAGTTGGAAGCAATTTTGTTGAATTTCTTGGAATACCCATCCTGCAGTGCAATGTCACAAGTATTTTGTACAGATTTATGATTTAGGGCTCTCATGCACACCCTGAAGTGATGAAGCATTCTAATACCCATCAATGACCTTTGACAGTCAATGTTCACTACAGCAGTCTAATTACATGTTTGGGAGGATCTGAGTGGTAGCTGTCCAAAATGAGCATAGTCACTGGCATTGACCCAAGAGGTAATGTTTATAGTGGTTTAAGGTAAAGAGTTCCAATGTTCTCACCTGATGTGTTGAAAAATGTGTGATGCTCAAGGATTATGGTATTGCTAGTTGCATCAGTTGAACATTGCTGTTGAATCATCCTTTAATTTGCAGAGCAAACTCATGTTTAGAGTCCAGCATCCAATTATGAAGCTTCCTGAGAGGATGCTTATGGCTCTGAGAGACCTTAGCAAAATGGTTCATACCACTACTGTTTCAGCTGAATGCTTTGCACACCCTTCTTGTTTCAATAGTGTTTCTGATGTTGTGTATTGGCACCCTACTGCTGGGATAGAAGTTGTTGCCTGGTTGTGATCCTCAGTGTTTTGCTTTTTGTTGGTGCTTTAACCCTTTTTGAACATACTTACTGTGTGGGTGTGGTTTGTGCTATTAAGGGGTGCTTCAGGTCTTTTACCTGATTCTTTTGCCTCCGCAAACCTCAAAGTGGCCTATAGGAAAAAGTCCAGGTTTTTGGCTATGTCCTGCTATATCTTACTCTTCCAAGCTATGTATAACAACATCTCTTATCATTTGTTACATAAAGTTGGCATTACATCAACAGACACCAAACAATAAATTTGCAAATATCTGTCAGGCTATATAAACTTGCAGCAAAGTTCCAGATGTAACATATTGACCTCTGACCCAGCCAAGCTGTCAAATAAGAAATACACCTGTGTAAATAACAGGTGCATCCAGTTGAAGATATCAGGGGATAACCTTGACTATAGACGGGTTGAGTTGGGTGCAGATGTGACACCCACAAGAGTTTTTGGAGATAAGATACCAGTGTGAGAACCAGCTCCAGACTTGAGGGCTTGCGGTTGAGCAGCCCAAGAGAACAAGAAAGAAGTGCTGCTATAGCCAGAAGAGCTGGGGGTCAATATGTTGCAGTTTTGTTTAGTCTCCAACTCACCTCTCACACATAACCCTTTTGCAACCATTTCGAATAAAGTATGAGAGATATATTTTTCTAAAGAACTGTGTCCGTTCGTCGTTATTGTGTTGACTATGTTTCTGCATGCATATGACTATATTACACAGACTCCCTCATCCATATCTTGATGTATATTCTGTAGGATGGCTCTTGACAACATAGTGCTTTCCTTCCAAACTGTGAGGCACCATATCATCATAAAATGACTGTTGTATATTGACCAACGACCCGGCCGGGCTGTCAAAAAAGGAAATGCACCTATGTAAATAACAGGTGCATCCGCTCAAGAAATATCAGAATATAACCTTGACTGTGGACGGGTTGAATGAGTGCAATTGTGACGTCCACAAGAAGGTGGGCGTTGAACAATTATATAACTTGGTGAAGACAGGAAGTCAGTTAGTTTGGAGACCAGACAAGTTGGTGACAAGATGCGGTAGAGAAAGCCAGCACCCAGCAGAGTGGGCCCCAGGCCCCCGGTTGAGCAGCCCAGGAGAACAGGAAAGAAATGTGATTATGGCCAATTCTGTTCAATGTTGCAATTCTGTTCAGTCTCCAACTCCCTCTCACACACAACCCTTTCAAATAAAGTGAGAGGTATATTTTTCTAAAGAACTGTGTCACTCGTCTTTATTGTGTTGTTATGATTCTGCATGCATCTGCATAGGAGTATACAACATGACCACCTTCATCTCATTGCTGATGTGGTTGTTGCTGTGATGAAGGTCTCTTCATACGGATTCCTCACAGCATTCCGTAAACTGGATGTTGATGTCTCTGCTAGTGATCATTGCTGCTTGTCTGTAATCATGCCATCTTTGCGGGAGACACTACAAATCTTTGCCTGTGCAACAACTTGAGATGCTGGGGCAAATAACCTTCTCGGGGTGGGTATTAGTTACTCTGTGTTATTTGTGGGGGGCATGAATATTTAAGAAGGTTATTCTCTTGGAGACATTTGCTATGTCAGTTGTGAAGTAACCACAGTTGGTGGTTGGACATACAGCTTGAAACATTGTTGTTCATGAATGCAGGGACAGAGGAGAAAAAATGGTGAGTCACAAGCAGCAGTATACTTACAATGAAATAGGTATGTTCACAGTAGATTTGGGGGCTGAAGCATCCCATGAGGTTTTACTGTGTATACTGAAGGTTCGTCAGTATCCCAAAAAAAACCTGGACTAATGTATTTTAAACATAAACAATTATGTCCTTGTTAAAGGTCAGATTGTGACCAAACAATGTTAAAAACAAGTCAATCTACTACATTGTTAAGAGGACACAGTAGGGTTCCTTTCTTCCGGGAAGAGAAGAAATATTATTTATATAGACTTCTGGTCAGGGAGTCATTATTGTCTAACCCCTTAAATAATAATAAAAACTCTAGCAACTAATAAATTATATTTTAGAAATGGACATTACTTATGTCTTCATAAAACTTTAAAGATGCCATATTCTAAGAAAAAGATTTGTTTAAACAAAGCAATATCTGTATCTAAACCAGAAAAATTTAACTTGTTATCAAGAAAACACTTGTTCTAAGACATTCCTGATACAGATAAACTACAGTTGCCTCATAGTATATAAATAAAATGTATATAAGCTCTGTTTATTCACTTCCCTGCTTATATACTGGGTAGGATAAAGTAACAGGAAAGTCAACAAGATTACAAGGGTCATTCAAAAAGTTCTCTCCTAGATTTTAGATTTGTCACAGACTTTTGTATGAGCCTCACCTGCACAGAAATTAAGACAGAAATTTGAATTAGTATTTCTAATTTTATTAGAAGTGGTAGTGTGTTGCCATGAAAAAATGTTCAGCTATAGCTCTTCTTTCTGGTTGAAGTTTAGAACTTTTTGCACAACTTTCATATATTAATATTGATTACCCTATTAGTTCTGTCCTACTCAATAGAGTGAGAGTCAACTTACTACTTAAACGCTGTTTTTGTTTTTACTATCCAACTTGTCTGTCTAACATGAAGTTAATCTATTTGATCTATTCCCTATAGACATTAATCATCCTGAAATCATAAATCAACATTATATCTGAGCATTATTTTGTCTGTAAACATCATAACTTTTGTCCTAAAAGCCTTGAAGTAAACAAATTTTAACTCCAGTCACACTGGTGTGTTCACTTTGGGACTAATACTCTGGGGAAAGGTGTTGAAGCATCTTGTACTCCCAGCTATGGGTTAAATAGTATCAGTGCTGTTCTTCTACAAGGATGGCTTTGGCATTAAGTAACCTAAGAAGTTGATATGCCATTAAATAATAAAGAAGATTTGTTCTATACTTAAAAATTCATTAGCCAATAGAAAGTCATTACAATTCAGAAATATTTTAATCTAATTCTTCAAAATACAGTTGCTATGGTTAATCTTTGATTTAAATTACCAGGAAAATTTTTCCATCAGGAAAAATTTAAAAATCTTGAATAATGTATTTTAGTTTAGAAATATTTTAATCTAATTCTTCAAGATACAGTTGCTATGGTCATTTTTAGGTTTAAATAACCTGGAAACATTTTCTATCAGGAAAAATTGAAAATGTATTAACAAAATATAAGTATAAAAAATGATTGCACTAAAACATAACTCTTCAAACATTTAATATTTCAAGTGTTGCTTTCATTTAATTTTATCATAATTATAACTTTATTCATAACATAAAAATTCAGTGAAAATAATATATTGACAGGTCATCAATGTGAATATGTAGGTGATTGTGGTATAACAGTTATTGCTATAAGAAATGGGCTCACCAAGCCAAGTTCAAATTCTGGACAAGGCAGTTAGCATTTCCCTTTGAGCTAATACACTTGGCAAAGGTATGAATCCAACTCTTTTCCTCTAGTTATGAATAAATAGTAGTGTAGACTGTGCCCTTTTGTAGCTAGGCAAACTAGTCAAGGAGAAGGTAAAACTTTAAATTCAAAGCTAGGCAGTCTGGAGCTAGCAACCAAAACAACAAAAAAAACACTACTTGCTGATGTAATGTAGTTGTGGCTGTTGATGCCATATGAAGTTTACAGGATTTAGAACAAAACAATGTGATTGTGTTAGAAAATGATAATGAAAGTTTAATTGTATAATCTTTGGTGCATTGATTTAGTTTGCACACTTGCAAATAATTGATACCAATTCTATTTTCCATTTTTTGCTTCAAATGTATATTTTGTACCATATCCTTAACTTATTCACAGCTGTATAAGTGTGAGCAACTATAGCCAAATTCCTATCACCATGTCATGTCAAAATATTGTCAAATTACATACTGCCTTCCATTTTACTGGTCTGTATTTTCCACCAGCCTTGAATGTCATTCCAGTATTTTGTGCACTTGGTAAAATGTAACTAGTCAAATTTCTAGTTCAATGATGTTTTTGATATTATCACTTTTTGTTAAAAAAAATGCCTTAATGGAAAATGGCAGTTATATGTAAGTAAAGTTGACGACCATAGTCGAGGGTAACCTGAAGGCTCCCTTTTCAATAACTACAACACCAAAGTGTAGGGGAGGGTGCTACTCCTTTCCCTGAATTGCTCCACTTTGCCCTTACATTGCTGAGTGTTAAGCAAGGAAATATCAAAAACCATTTTGTGACTCGGCCTGGGAATGAACCCAAGTCTCCAGGGCCATTAGCAAACACTCTAACCACTAGGTCAATGGGCCAGTATTATATGAATATATCATATATAATTTACTTTATAGCTTCATCAGCAATTGAAAGTTCAACATATTAAAAATAATGACAATAAACCAGCATTGATGAGGAACTAGTTACACTGTTATTACTTTCTGCAAAAACAAATTAAATGCAATTATTTTAACAAATGGAATATTTTTTCCAAATCAGATAGAGAAAAAGTTATCAAATTACCTAATGTTGAAGGAAAAAATGGATTTATAAACAAAAAAAATCACAATCAATACTTATTTGTTCTTCCAGGGGCTTTTATGACAATCTGAATTATCTGGGGCAAAGGCTTTATTGCAGAAAAACAAGAATTTTAATGAAACTAATTCTAATAATTTCAAATAGCAGAAGACAAATCAACTTTGCAAGATGAAACCTTTTCATGAACTAATTTTGAAAATTTTCTATCATAGATATTCAATCACATTAAATTTAGAACTGTTTGTTGGCCATTTCATGTAATTGATATGCCTTTCCTAAAGAAAATCTTTCACACAAGTACAAGGTGAAGTATTATCCTAAAAACTTACTTCATCATTATCAAACCTACTTTTTATTGATGGTATGAAAAAACTGTCCAAAATTTCAATATACATCTTTGCATTAACTCTGGGAAATAATGATAGATATGATATTAATCCCTTACCTAACATACAAACCCATATGAAAATTAAGCACTGAAATTTCCTTGTTTTCTTCAGCCTGCCATCTTTATATGTTTTATCAGAATGGTATGGCTTGGTTTAGTTTCTTTGTTTAATGGCATATCAATTTTCATGGGTTATTTAATGATAAGCTATCCTTGTAGAAGAACAGTTGTGGTGCTATTTAACTCACAGCTGGGTGGATAAGGTTTGATTTGGTTTCTTTGCTTAATGGCAGATATCCTTTGTGGGCTATTTAATGATAAAGCCATCCTAGTAGGAGAAAAATTGTGGTACTATTTAAAACCCATTGCTAGGAGGATGAGGTGTGGTTGGGTTTGTTTGTTTTTTGTGTTTAATGACATATCAAACTTTGTGGGTTATTTAATAACAAAGCCATCCTTGTAGATAAACAGTAGTGGTACTATTTAACTGATAGCTGAGAGGATAAGTGGGTTCATATCTTTCCCAAGGGTATATGGGGCTATGAGATTTTATTGGTGTTATTTGTTTCATTTGGTTGGTTGTAGTTGATTTTGGGTTTTAATATCTGGCTCCATTTGTTTTCTTCTCTACCCCATTTAATTCGTCCGTATCTTCTGAAAGAAGTAACTTTAAAGTTTTATAAAATCTTTTTTTTGTCTACTGCAGAAATCGGAGTTATTTTTTTTTTTTTTTGTTCTGCAATATATGTACCCTTCGGAGTCCAGTCTTCAGTTGCCAATAAACCCTCTTCCTTTCAGACGTGGCCATCGGCCTTACTTTTAAAGAATCACAACGTGGGGCAGGGCAGTGCATGGTCACTTTCCTGTTTTTTCCCGCGTTGTAGCAGAGAGATTGGAGGGAGGCAGACAAGGTTGTGGCAAAGAGATACCATAATTGGTATATTTGGCGCCGTGACCGAGGATTGGGGTCTGGAGGTTTGGTATATAAGAACTATTTTCTCCACTCCAAAACTTGTGATGCCTGTAGGTTCCAGTGTGTCTGGGCCACTAGTAGACAGAGTTTTCTCTACCAGCTGCAGGAGAGAAGGAGGTCTTTCCCATCCAAGAGGTTACAACTGAATGAGAGAGAGTGCCAGTAAGTCCATTTTCAGGCATGTACAAATTTCACTTCCTGTCAGAGATTTCTAGGAACTGCTACATGTTGGATTTATTTTAATTTGTTTTTTTTTGTTTTTGTTTTTTTTGTTTTTGTTTTTTTTCAATTCATTACAGGTATTAGTCCAAGCATGAATGTAATAGAGTAACTGGAATTCAAATTCACTTCCTACAATGTCACAGTCCAGCACGTTTGCCGTTACATCATAGGGACTCCCTCTCCCATAATGATATGGTACTTTATATGAATTCCAGCATCTTTGCTTTGGCTTAGGAAGATGCATGATTCATCACTAAATATCTCTTTCATACAATCATTGACACAATATAATTGCTTCTCCTTAACTCACAATAAACTTTTAGTTATTAGATTTTCTCATTTGCTTTTTTTTTTTCGATATAAATTTCATTTTATTTTCTAGTTTTCAGACATATTGCTTTTAGCTTTCTGTGTTGACAATTTGACATCTTCCATGGTCTACTGTGATATTTTATTTTTATAACCTACCCATTTTGTTTATATTTGCACCGGATTTTAGGCACAGTTTGCTGGGACAACTAATATTTTGTATTTTCTTCTTTAAGGGCTTTTATTATCCTTTCCATAGACAAACTGTCTTTTTAGAGTCATATTTCCTTCCTATTAGTTGAGTCTAACACCTCATTATTATCTACAAGTACTCTCTTTTAACTCCAGACAAATTTATGCATTTAGATTTGTGCTAGTATTGGTTTTAGAAATACAAATTACAAGCTAATTCCATTATTTTCTCTTCAGCAATAAGTGACTCTATAATTTTTCCCCTACTTAATCTGAGAAAAAATGCTACCAACTAAAATAATTTAATCTAGTTTGTTAGATGTATGTGTATAAAGCTAAAATTTTAAAATAGAAAAATCTTTGTAGATTTTTGGGGTTTGTTAAGATTTAATCATTTCACTTAGCTTTCTCCATTTCTTTTTGAAAAATTTAAACTCATCTATCATCTATTTACTTATTTATTCAATTTTCTATTTTTATCAAATGTTGCTGATCAACATTAAAAATTTATTACAGCTCATTTTTCTCATTTTCAGACGCTTAATTTTCTATGAAGTTTACACAATTGGTTTCTGATTGTAAAAAAGGAAGTAAAAACAACTTTGTAAATAGACATTCTCTTACAATAATAATTCCATAATTTTTCCCAGGGATTTTATATACTAAATTTTTTAACAGGTGGTAAAGTCACATTAATTTGCTTACATTTAACATTTCAGACTTAAAAACAAAAACAGGATTTGATGAGTTCTGAAGTTCGGATAAGTTCCAACAACCATCCATCAAAGGTTGAGAAGGAAAAAGGAAAAGAGTTCAGTACCAGCAATACTGTTATCCACAAAACAGAATATGCAGCTATATATTGATCTTGTTATTTTGGCAGAATTAAATACTAATAAATGATATGTGTATTAAATATTATATAGATTGTTACTGTATATTTTTGTATTACTTATTGCTAAGGCAACAACAGGATTTATATGTAATAAAATTGCAAATTATCATTTTCTGCTTAAATAGCTCCTTTTGATGTTTTACGTTCAGAAGAATTTTCACTGGTAGTAATAATTACCATTTGTTCTGGAGTAATGTACAACTGCATGTAATGATCGACTCCTAATTTCTAGCCATCAAAAGGTGTTTTTATTAGCAAAGTTAAGACCAGAAAAAAGTTAAGAATATTATTATTGATGGAGGAAGAGAATGTAGAAGAATTTCTCATTTGGTTGAGGGGTAAAGTGGAAGAATATTCCACCTCATAGTTGGGAAAAGATGTAGAAGAATATCTCCCTTGGTTGAAGATAAGAGTGGAAGAATATTCCATTTGGTTATAGGAAGGTTAAGTGAATGAGCATACTGTGAATGAATAAATGGATAAGCAGAATTATGATATAGATTTAAAAAAAACAATTTGCCCAGTCAGCTAGGGCAGTAGAATACACTGACTGCTTCTCTGCAGAGGAGTAAAAAAAAAACTCCCGCAACGAGTGTCCTGATGACACTAAGCAATCTGATGGGGAGCTTTGGGGAATGCAGAGTACCCCTTCATTGCCACCACCCCCAGGTCCACTCTGGCCTGGAATGGTAGCACCTGATAGGGTCAAATAGAACTATGGGTCAAATAGAACTTAACTGTGTACTTATTCTAAACTGAATTATCTGAAATAGGACTGTTTTGACATTTAAACTGCATACTTATGCTGAACTGATTTATTTGGAATGGAACTATTTTTGTAAATTGAATTACCATGACAAGAAAATTCAGCAAACACTTGTGCACAATATATGGAAACACTGGACAGCTGTTTTGACCTTATGAGATCTCATCAGCAGTGTATACCATGATCTCTACCACTGGAGATCAAACCAGTGACCACAGAATGCAAAACCAAAACTCTATCACTGAGCTACCAGTCAACATCACACATAAGTGATGCCAAATCAACTAATCATGGCAATTGCATGGTCAGTTAACCTGAATGTGTCTAATAAACGCCATCTATATTCTTTACAGAGGACATAGTCACCTCCAGGGCCATGTCTTCCCAAGAGGATTGGAAATACACATCCACGTAATTATCATAACCTCAAGAGCAAGGAAATATATGTACATTTTCTTTATTTTTTAGCACGACTAGTTGAATATAATTCCTCTACTTAAAAAAAAAAAGAAAAAAGGAACTGTTTTTGTATGCAAAACTGAATTGTTTGAAATAGAATTGTTTTGACATTTAACTGTGTGTAAACAAAAACTATAATTATTGTAAACTAAATTGTTTGAATTAGAACTGTTTGAATAAACTGAATTGCTTGAAATAGAAATGTTTTTGACAATTAAACTGTGTACTTATGCTAAACTGAATTGTTTGAAATAAAACTGTTTATTTGTATAAAAATAGGTTTGGTATTAAATAACTTACAAATGGTGATATGCCATAAAACCAAAACAAACAGACAAACAAAAAAACAATTTCACAATATTTGATGAAAATCTACTAGTAACACTTGCTACAAAAATAGATAGTGGAATTTTTCAATTTGGTTTTCTTTTTTTTCAATCATATTTGCACTAAACAATCTGATGGCAAGGTTCCATTAATGCTATAGCTTTGGGGAATGCGGGGTACCCCTTCATTGCTATTGCTCCCAGGTCCACTCTGGCCTGAAGTGGTAGCGCCTAATAGGGTCTTATCTATTGGTCAAATAGAACTAAACTGAACTTTTGCTAAACTGAATTGCTTGAAATAGGACTGTTTTGATATTCAAACTACATAGTTATGCTAAACTAAATTGTTTGAAATAAAACTTTTTATATTTTACTCTGTATTGCCCAATCACCTGGGGCTATAGAATACACCAACTGCATCTCTGCAGAGGGGTAAGAACCATCCCCTTCAATGAGTGTCCTGGATATGACACTAAACAATATGATGGTGAGGTTCCAGTAATGCTAGAGCTTTGGGGAATGCGGAGTTCCCTTCATTGCTATTGCTCCTAGGTCCAGTCTGGTCTGAAGTGGCAGCAACGAATAGGGTCCTATCTATGGGTCAAATAGAACTAAACTGAGTATTTATGCTAAACTGAATTATTTGAAATAGAATTGTTTATATGTATAAAAATGGATTTAGCATTAATGATCTACAATGGTTGATGTTCCATAAAACCAAACCAAATCAAACCAAATCAATCATATTTCTTGAGCATATCATCAGATTTTATCATCCAACTTATTATAAATCTACTTGTGTTTAAAGTGAAACTTTTGAAATCAAATACAAAAATATTTTTCTAAAATTCCATTATATTACAAAGAAGTGAGACAAAAATAACAAAAAGGATAAAAGATTAGTTGCAGAGAGAGAGATTAGAGAAATATGGATTACTTACTTTACTGGATTATTGGCATAGTGTTCACCAATGGTCTGGGAGGCCGGGGTTCAATTCCACATTGAGCCATATCAAAGACTTAAAAAATGATACTCGATGCCTCCTTGGTTTAACACTCAGCATTATAAGATATGTATTAAGGGTAAGTGGAGAAATCCAAGGAAAGGAGTAGCAACTCACCTTACACATAAGTGTAGTAGCTATTGAAAAGGGAGCCTTTGGGTAACCCTCAACTACGGTCGGCTAACTTACTCACTTTGCTAGAAAGAAGAATCAGAGGGGATCTAATCAAGGCTTTCAAAAATGATTCATGAAATTTCTAATTATGGTAGATATTTTTTCAAAATTCATCCTCAAAGTTGAAATTTACTGTCAAGAAAGATTTCAAAAACTAAGTCTATTAACCAATTAGATTCTTTTGTTACAAATTACCGAATCAGATCCCAAACAGCAATAAAGTCAAAAATTCTTAGAATAAATAAGAGGATTTCAGAAATAATGGTAAGAAAAAATGAAGACAGCATTTTTGGTAACTAACAGATGAGTTACTCAACATAATTTGATCTGTATATAGATATTGTATTAATAATGCATATGTTCTGAACGAAAATTCATATATTTTTTAAGTTGATGTGAGAAGATACTAAAAAGGGGAGAATTTAATATTAATATACATATTTACCAACCCCTCCACTTGGGCAGGATAGGACACAAGGTCAATTTTTAAGCGGAGTTTAACAGGTTTGAATTCAGAGTTTTCTTTCTCCTAGACTAGTTGCTTCACCAAGGCTGAAGGACCTAGTCAGCCCTACTATTTACCCATTGCTGGAGGGAGAATAATTGGATTCATACCTTTCCCAAGGGTATTAGTGCTATGTGAAATGCATTTAAATTCAAATATATATTTAATATTTTAATATTATAATAACATTTTTTTTTATATTAGTGTGTTAAATATTAAAATTTATCCAGGAGGAAAAGTTACATTACACAAAATTGTGGAGGGCTTGTCTGCCTTGATAATCAGCATTAAGCCTTTTATCTGAGATTGAACACTGATCACTGATACTATAAGAAAATTATCTCAGCCACCAAAAAAGAAGAAATGATAAAAATATTTTTACTAGAAATGAAGTTTATTTTTTGTTTTTCATAAAATATAAATAATTGCAGATATATCTCTCAAAAATATCTGATTATTAAGAATTATTATACTTTTTAGAATGAAATTGAAATCAAGTAAAAAGTGTTGTAAATGATTTTTGAACCGCAAAATATTTTTTGTATATTTGATATACCTGTGCAGAAACAAATTCTATATCTTCATATCTTGGCAACCTCTCTCATTGACTTTTTTCTACTTACTGCAGACCTTCTCCAAGGTTTGTAAGATGAGGAGTAATAGGCCTTACCCTCCAATGCAGGCCCATGACAATGTTGCCTCAGGTAGTTGTCTCACCAAGGCTAGGGAGCAAAGTAAGTAAAGTTGGCAACTTTAGTCAAGGGTGACCCGAAGGCTCCCTTTTCAATAGCTAATACACCAAGGTGTAGGGGAGGGTGCTACTCCATTCCCTGAATTGCTCCAGTTTACTCTTGATCTACACCTTATAATGCTGAGTGTTAAGCAAGGCAGCATCAATTACCATTTTTTGAGTCTTTGGTATGACTTGACCTGGGATTGAACCTCAGTCTCCCAGACAATTGGCAAACACTCTACTCATTAGACCAACCGGCCCTAATTTTGGCCATAAGGTGAGGAAAAATTAAGTGTGAAGTGAAAACAAACAGCCTTAACTAGAATTTGAACTTGGCATGTCTTTTCCATTAGGCAATCATTGTAATTCCTTGTTAAAGTCAGAATAATTTTAAAGCTCAGTAACAAAGCCAGCATATTTTAATGCTCACCATAATTTTAATGCTCAATAACCAAGTCAGCATATTTTTTATGCTCACCATAATTTTAATGCTCAGTAACAAATTCAGCATAATTTTAATAATCAGCAACAAAAATATCTTAGATAACTTCATACATTCATAGGAAGTGTATTTTTTATTCCTTTTTGAGGGGTGTGGCACCTGTGTATCTGTGTCTGTATATATCTGCACTTGTCTGTGTGTCTATATCTGTCTATGTGAATCTGTGTTTCTGTGTGTGTGTGTGTGTGTGTGTGTGTGTGTGTGTGTGTGTGTGTGTGTGTGTGTGTGTGTGTGTGTGTGTGTGTGTGTGTGTGTGTGTGTCTGTCTGTCTGTCTGTCTGTCTGTGGATTTTGGCATGTGCTTGTGTCTGTATATCTGAGTGTCTGCCTCTCTGTGTGTGGGGGGTGTATGTGTGTGGGGGGGGTGTATGTGTGTGTGTGTGTGTGTGTCTCTCTCTCTCTCTCTCTCTCTCTCTCTCTCTGAGTGTATCTGAGAGTGTTTGACTTTATGCATGTGTGTGTGTGTGTGTGTGTGTGTGTGTGTGTGTGTGTGTGTGTGTGTGTGTGTGTGTGTGTGTGTGTGTGAGTCTGATTGTGCTCTTTTTGATTTTTGGTCATTCTTTATTTCAACATACTATGTTTACTAGAAAAAAAATCCCAAATTACAAATTTGATTCCTTCTTAAAAAGCATTGATCTACAAAAATCTTAATCTTCATTTTATGTAGATAACATTTCTTTTATTTTATGTGAAAAGAAATGATTTGTTTTTTTGTTTTTTATTGAGTTTTGTGGGGTTTGTTTTGTTTTTTGCCAGATTTCCCCCCAAAAAATTATATAGTTTAATTTAATCTTTTGATCCTGTATGAAAATTCCATGTTAATTCTTATTCCACTGGGAAGAAGCTTTATATTTTTACCACACACACACATGTAAGTTTCAATTACTGTGTGTAAAAACATTCTACATATTTTTAAGAGACTACTTTGTGGATAAGTAATGGCATAAATGGCCTCTTTTAACAAGTTTGTTTTTACTACTGAGAAGAGGAAAAGAGAAAACAGTACCAACACACCCACTAAGCACATTTTTTTTCAAGACTGTTTTTTTTGTCTGTGTTCTCTATTTCATTCAATTCTCTCAGAGAACAAAATTCACTTTTGTTTTCTAATCCAGATTATGTTGATATGTAGAGTTATTTAAAAACAACCAGGAATTAAAATTGCTCATATTTTTTAATATTGCTTCTTCCTAAAGCATAAATTTATCAAGCTTCTTTTGTCTGTTTTCATTTTCAGAGTTAGTTTAACACAATTCAAGTTTTGATTGTAATAAATGCAAAAAAATCACTAAAAAATAATCAGTAGTTTTGAGAAGTAAGTATTTTGTAAATGAGCATAATACATGCAAATATATAAAACAAAACTTCTTTAAAAATAAAATGTAAATTATATTTGCAGAAATAAAGGATTTATTTTAAAAAGATAAATTGTTCATGTATCAAATTATATGTTTTCTTCACTTCTACAATCCTAAATCAAATTAAACTTCTCCAATATGCTGGTAATTTGACAATAAAAACAAAAACTAACTATAGCAAGCTTGACTAGCAAACCTACACGAGTGAGTTTGAGTCTCATTGGGTGCCCCATTCATTCGGCCTTGTGCCACATCAAAGCAAAGAGTTTCATAAATTACTATAAAGTTAGAAATATTAAGAAAAATTAAGAAAAGAATAAGGGATGTGTTTAATAGGTTGGATTTGAGTTTTTGTGAACTAATTGTTCTTCATAGCTCAGTGGGTAGAGCAGCTGGTAGTCCATTTAACCAAATTTCCCAAAAGCAAAGGAGTTCCTATCTCACCAAGAGTTTATTCTTCATTATTATTTTCAGTCCACACTGTTGCACACTATCTTAGATAACCCCTCAGACTTACAGTAAAAAAGCAACTAAAAATGAAAGATTAAATAAAATACTAGTCAGAATTACCAATAATAATAATAATAAAGTAAGTAAAGTTGGCGACCGTAGTCGAGGGTAACCCGAAGGCTCCCTTTTCGATAGCTACTACACCGAAGTGTAGGGAAGGGCGCTACTCCTTTCCTTGGATTGATCCACCTTACCCTTGATACATACCTTATAATGCTGAGTGTTAAGCAAGATAGCATCAAGTACCATTTTTTGAGTCTTTGGTATGACTCGACCTGGGATTCAACCCAGATCTTCCGGGCCATTGGCGAACACTCTAACCATTATGCCAATGTCAGGTATGATACCGAATGATAATAATAATAATAATAATAATAATAATAATAATAATAATAATAATAATAATGTGAAGAAAAACAACTGTATGGATATTTTAAGTGACAAAAAAGAGACATCTCACATGAGAAAACTTAGACATGGCTAAAAAAAGGGAAACCTTAAGGGAAAAATTGAATCTCTTCTAATAGCGGCACAAAACAATGCCATAAGGACCAACTATACTAAAGCAAAAATAGATAAGATGCAACAAAACAGTAGATGTACATTATGTGGTACTGTAGATGAAACAATCAATCACATAATAAGTGAATGCAGCAAATTAGCACAAAAAGGATATGAGACTAGACACAATTAGGTGGAGAAGGTGATCAACTGGGAACTGTGCAAGAAATGGAAATTTGATCATACAAACAAATGGTATATGCACAACCCAAAATCTGTCCTGGAGAATGAGATGCCGAAACTCTTCTGGGATTTTAAGATACAAACAGATCATCAAATCTAAGCCAGGCAACCAGACCTAGTGATAGCCAACAAAAAAAAGAGAACTTGCCAAACTGTGGACTTTTCTGTCACAGCTGACCACAGAGTAAAATTGAAAGAAAGTGAAAAGAAGGATAAGTACCAAGACTTTGCTAGGGGGTTGAAAAACTGTGGAACATGAAAGTGACAGTGATACCAATGGTAATTTGTGTTCTTGGTACAATCACCAAAGGATTGGTACAGGAACTAGAGGATTTGGAAATAAGAGAACGAGTAGAGACCATCCAAACTGCAGCATTGTTGAGATCAGCCAGAATACTGAGGTAAGTCCTGGAGACTTGAAGAGACTTGTTGTCACTCAAACTCCAGTGGTCAATCATCAGCTAACAATGGTGTGAAAAACTCTCCAAAGAGTAAAATAGTTATAAGTAAGCCAACCATAGTTGAGGGCAACCCGAAGGCCCCTTTTCAATAGCTACAACACTGAGGTGTAGGAGAGGGTGCTACTCTTTTCCCCAGATTGCTCCACTTACCTTTGATCCATACCTTATGATATTGAGTGTTAAGGAAGGAGGCATCAAGTATTATTTTTTGAGTCTTTGGTAAGACTCAATATGGGATTAAACTCCAGTCTCCTGGACCATTGGCAAACTCTCTAACCATGACGCCAATAGACCGGTATTATAGTAATAATGATAATAATAATAAAAAAAACATTATCAAATCTCTGTCTAACAACCAGACCTAGTGATATTCAACAAAAAAAATGGACTTTGGCATCCTGGTGGACCACAGAGTAAAAATAAAAGAAAGCAAAAAAAGAGATAACTATCAAGACCTTGCCAGAGAACTAAAAAAATATGGAACATGAAAGTGATGGTGATCATATTTACCAACCCCTCCACTCGGGCAGGATATGACACAAGGTCAATTTTTAAGCAGAGTTTAACAGGTTTCAATTCAGAGTTTTCCTTCTCCTAGACTAGTTGCCTCACCAAGGCTGAAGAGCCTAGTCTGCCCTACTATTTACCCATAGCTGGCGGGAGAATAATTGGATTCATACCTTTCCCAAGGGTATTAGTGCTATGTGAAATGCAATCAGTCAGGTCCAGGATTTGAACTCGTGTCGCCGTGTCCATATCCTGAAAGTGATGGTGATACTAGTTATAATTGGTGTGCTCAGAACAATCCCCAAAGATTTGCCAAAAGGATTGGGAGACTTAGAAATAAGAAAACAAGTGGAGATCATCCAGACTACTGCATTATTAAAATTAACCAGAATACTGATGGAAAAACTCTTAAGGAGTAAATAATAATAATAATAATAATAATAATAAGACTTTCCCAGAGAACTAAAAAAAACTATAGAACATGAAAGTGGCAGTGATAACAATAGTAATTGGTACATTCAGAACAATCCCCAAAGGCTTAGTAAAGGGATTGGAAGACTTAGAAATCAGAGGACAAGTGGAGATCATCCAGACTACAGCATTATTAAAATCGACCAGAATACTAATGGAAAAACTCTTAAGGAGTGAAATAATGATATTGGTGAAATTAAAAAATTTCACCAGTAAGCAAATAGTTACTAGGTTACTTTATCTTTAAATGAGAGTTCATTTGTTTGTGTGCAGTTAAATTGCTTCAATTATTACTAACACTAATAATTTTATTTACTCATTCAATTCAATATTCATCATTTGGTTAAATGGCTTCAAGTATTGCTATTTGATATCAATAATTCTATTTATCAACTATTCCTATGTAATATAAATGATTTCTCATGCAGCTTTATGGTTTTAAATAAAAGTAAGTTGGTGACCTTAGTCAAGGGTGATCCGAAGGCTCCCTTTTCAATAGCTACTACAGGCGAGGGCGCTACTCCTTTCCCCTTTGATGCGTACCTTATATTGCTGAGTGTTAATCAAGACGGTATCAAGTACCATTTTTAAAGTCTTTGGTATGACGCAACATGAAATTGAACCCAGGTCTCCCGGACCATTGGTGAACACTCTGCCCACTAGGACAATGAGTTTTAAATAATTAATTATAATAATTTATCAACTATTCCAATGTAATTTAAATGATTTCTCACACAGCTTTATGGTTTTAAATAATTAATTATAATAATTTATCAACTATTCTAATGTAATTTAAATGATTTCTCACACAGCTTTACAGTTTTAAATAATTAATTATAATAATACTTTGTAAATAACTGAACAATTCTATTTGACCCATTAATGTGATCCTAACAGGTACTCCCACTCCAAGTCAGTATGGATCAGAAAGTAATAGTCATGCAAGGTACTCCACATTCTCCAGAGTTTCAGGAGTGGAGCCTCACCATCTGATGCAGTTTAGTGTCATGCCCAGGGCACTCATTGAAAGGGTCTTACCCCTCTACAGCAGTGCAGTCAGCATATCCCTCAACTAAAGCCAACCAAACTGCAAAGTTTTTGTGTAGTGGTCTATATACACTCTGATATTTACTATCATATGTATGTTTATTCTGATAAATAAAGTGTCTTCAAGTAGTTTATTAGTCTTATTGTAACTTAGAAACATAAATAGTGGAAATTGTAGATCTCTTCCTTATTCCTTTTGGACCATTTCATCCATTCCCCAGGACATAATGGCCTTTTTGTACTCTAGAACTTGAGATCCCTGACATAAACATTTCTTGATGTTTTGCTCATATTAGCTTAGCTATAGAAACCCCATCTGCAGTCAAGATATATTAAAAGGGAATTATTAAATGACTCTTATCTTTTAGCCATGCTGGAATTTACATAAACTACAAAATACATTTACTTTTAACTGCTAAAGATATTTTTATAAAACAAGCATCATGGTTAGCAAGATAGATTTGTAAGCTATTACTTGTTAATTTGGTTCTCACTGCATGTCCTAAACTGCTGACTAAGCTAAGCCTTTAAATAACTATAATACAAGTTTATTTAGAACAAATCTACGATACCTTTAAATCTGCCTTGGTGATATAAAATCACATTTATAAAATGTGACAAGTAATTAATAAAGTGGAAGAAAAAAATATGTTCATAAATTTTAAGACAAAACTGAAGGAAAAAAAGGTGTGTATCCATTAGCTGAATCTGAAAACAACAATGTACACTTAATGATATTCGTGGGGATTGAATAAGAAATTAAAAAAAAAAACAATTAGATGAAAAAATGAAATAAACACAAAATAAAATAAATAACTACAAAAATAACAATCACTGAAGGGGACTCTAACAGGAAGTGCAATCTGTATATGCTTAAAAAGAGGGGCTTCCTGTCACCAAAGAGAAACTCTTTCTCAGTCCCCTTGACACATAGCAACTAAGCAGACCTTTTTTTTTTTTTCAGCTGCCAGTTGGAGCACATGTGTCTCTGCTGAAGACTCTAGCTGAGCAGTGTGTTATGTCTCTTGCTTGTAGCAGCATCTGCTGAAGATACTGACTGAACTCAAACACATATGGCGGACCCTCAAATTCATACTCTGTCAAAATGACTTTCACACCCCTTGTACTCAATACCAATGATTCATAATTTGCCAAAAATGATTCCTGAGATTCCTCTAATGCATTGACCAGGAAGTACAGTTATTTCAACAGATTCAGGAAGAGATTCCTTACCAAAAAATAACGATAAACCCCCAAAATAAAAATTGAGTTTAAAAGTATTCCTGTCTCTTTCTTTTCCATTATTCCTTCCTTCGGAGCTTCAACAAACAAAAAAAGATAACACATCAATGGGGATAAGAAGAAAAAGCCAGTTACTAATGTCCTAATTTCCCAAAACCACAACTAAAAATCATTTTATAGCCCATAAATTTAACATTTACCCTCACTGACACATCTGAATGGATTTTATAACAACAAACATTTTTAGTTATCAGATGTTTTTGTTTTAAAATATCTTTTTAAAATTCTAAAACTTAATCATATCTACCAACCCCTTCGCTCGGGCAGGATATGACACAAGGTCAATTTTTAAACGGAATTTAACAGATTTTAATTCAGAGTTTTCCTTCTCCTAGACTAGTTGCCTCACCAAGGCTTAAGAAACTAGTCTGCCCTACTATTTACCCATAGCTGGAAGGAGAATAATTGGATTCATACTTTTCCCAAGGGTATTAGTGCTATGTGAAATGCAATCAGTCTCGTCCAGAATTTGAACACGTGTCGCCATGTCCATTTCTTATGATGATAACCAGTACACCACAGGCACCTCCACAAATTCTAAAACTTAATTGTCATCATCATGAGCATAGAGCAGAATAAATACATTGGTTTGGTGGTCAGTTGGTTGTTTCTTGTGGCTTATCAACCCTTGTAGGTACTATTTACCAACCCCTCCGCTCGGGCAGGATATGACACAAGGTCAATTTTTAAGCGGAGTTTAACAGGTTTGAATTCAGAGTTTTCCTTCTCCTAGACTAGTTGCCTCAACAAGGCTGAAGAACCTAGTCCGTCCTACTATTTACCCATAGCTGGAGGGAGAATAAGGGGGTTCGTACCTTTCCCAACGGTATTTGCCCGAAAGTGAACATAATAGCGCGACTGGAGTACGAACTCGCGTACTACGATTCCGCAGTTCATCGCTTTAACCATTACACCACGAGGACACCCTTGTAGGTTAATTAATGCCAAATCCAGTTCATACAAATATATTATATAAATGATCTATAAGTAAATAGTTTGTAGATAATATCTTAAACAAGTCAGAGCTGTTTTGTTTGCTAACAAAAGATTTCAGGTATTGCTATTTATTATTCACACACAGTTAAATGGTTTCAGGTATTGCAATCTAACACCAATTGTTCAATTTAACATTAATTATTTGTTTGCACACAGTTAAATGGTTTCAAGTATTGCTATCTAACACCAATTGTTCAATTTAACATTAATTATTTGTTTGCATGCAGTTAAATAGTTTCAAGTATTGCTATGTTATACTAATAGTTCAATTTAACATTAACAATTTGTTTGCACACAGTTAAGTGGTTTCAAGTATTGCTATTTATTAGCTGCCTGAATTTTTGAGGCGTAGCTTGATGATTTTTATCATTCAGGGTTTTCAAACTAATGTCTTCATCTTGATTGTTATATTCACAATGTTTCAGCTGATGTTCTCCAGCATTCTTGAGGTGTTTGTCGAACTCGGGAGCCAACACAGATTTTGAACTGCGTCCTTTATTTAATCCATAGGAGTCGCCTGTTCTGATTCCATTAACCATAACTGGGTACAAGTGTTAAGAATTCTTTTACTGTTACTTGCCTGCAGTCAGGATTAAAGATAATTAGCAGTTACAAAAATATTAGTTGATCGTCTCTTTAGAAGCTTCTAAAGAGAGAATCATCTGGAGGTTTGTTGTGGTCTTCAGATAAGACCAGTGGAAGAACAACTCAAACAACAGGTGATAGGTGAATGTTATTGTATTAGCAGAAAAAGGAAGTCATACAAAAGAAGTACTAGCCATTCTTGGTTTGCGGTCTGTCTGTTAAATGTCACATAAGAAACGAGAAGTTGTCTTCCCTGAGCGAGCTAAGCTCAGCGAATATGTTTAGGTTGGACGAGTCCATCTTTGGAGTATGGTAGGATATGTCCCCATAACAAGGTTTCAGGTTCAATCCTGACTGCAGGCAAGTAACAATACAGGAATACTTAGTATTTATATGCAGTTATGGTTCCAGTATCTTTTTCGGGGGGTGTCCTCATGGTATAATGGTCAAAGCAATGGATTGCAGGATCGTAGTAAGCAAGTCTGAACTTCAGTTGCGCTATTATGTTCACTTTCAAAGTACTTCAAGAAACTTTGGTATTAAATAACCTACAATGGTTGATATGTCATAAAACAAAGAAACCAAACCAGTATCTTTTGGGGGGGTGTCCTCATAGTATAATGGTTAAAGCAACCAGTATCTTTTTCAGAGTTTAAAAACCTTTCAAGTTGTGTATGAAATTGTGCAAAGCCATCTCAGTAAAACTGGTCACCTGTGTCAATAGCAGTATATATCTTATTCTGAGATCATAAATTGATTGAAGAGATCCAGAATTACATGACACCAGATTTTCTTGTTACCAGTTTTAAAATAGTAATCTGATCTTAAACTATGGAGAATGTTGTCTTGATTTTCCAATGAATTTGATATTGTCATTTTGCCATATAATATAAATGAACATTAAGAATTAGCAATTCATTATTAAGATTTTATATTCTGACTTTGAACATCAATTTCATGGAAATTCTAATCATGTTCAGTGTATTGACATGTCATCTAGTCAGTTAATTCAAATTTTTCATCCTTGAATTAATGCTTCATTGCTGGAAAATATTTCATGCAATGAAAGATTATATGAAGAGACTGCATTTTGTTCTAACATTCTCATGATGTAACAGAAAACCAGCAAAGTCTGGTGGTATTATAAGGTACTGGAAAGGTACATCAGGATTGTAGAAATGATAAAAAAGAAAGAAAAAAATTAATGAAAGAAAGAAATCATGCCTGACGCAGGGTCAACATCTGTTATATATATACATATATAAGTAAAGTTGGTGACCGTAGTCGAGAGCAACCAGAAGGCTCCCTTTTCAATAGCTACTAAACCGAAATGTAGGGGAGGGCGATACGCCTTTCTCTGGATTGCTCCACTTTACTCTTGATACGTACCTTATATTGCTGAATGTTAAGCAAGGTAATATCAAGTAATATTTTTAAAGTCTTTGGTATGATGCAACCTGGGATTGAACCAAGGTCTCCCGGACCATTGGCAAACACTCTACCCACTAGGCCAATGAGACAGTTATATATATATATATATATATATATATATATTCATCCACAAAACTCATCAGTGTGGCTAGACATATAAGCTTCCCGTAGCTGGGATTGAAACCCGGTTGACTCAAACGCCAGTCCAAGCTTCTAAACCTTCAGCCACAAGGAGCTAGTAACATTGAATTAAATTTTAAATGGTTATTAATCACAATTACTATTGTTTACATACATCTGTTTAATGGCTACCGAGACCTCAATTCATATATGAAGAGGCTTGCAATAAACGCTAATGGCAACACAATTACTTCATTCGCCGGAGAACTCAACCCTACAGGGGTAGGGGAGTATATATATATATATATATACATATATATATATATATATACATATATATATCCATGACAATGAACACTTAAAACTCGTAAACAGATATCTGCCTATGCAAGTCTGTAACTTTTGAGTCATCTCTTTACACAATAAAATGACATGCCACTTCTTGATGAAATATGGAGAAAATTTTGGAAAAACTACACCAATCATTCAAAGTCAACAAAAGCTACTGTTTTAATGAAAGAGAGAGGGAATATAACATAGTCAAATTTTGTTTGGAAAATTCAGTGGACATATCAGAGATGATGAAATGCATTGAATTCTGTTACTTTTAGCAATTACCAATTATTATCATTAATTAATAATTGATACTAATTATATATTAATGCGGATAAATAATGATTAATATAAATGTTAATATTAATAATTAATATTATCTATTATAACAAATTAATATTTTTGTAACTGTTAATTATCTTTAATTCCACATACTAGATCATTAGAGTATTGTTTGCTAACCCCAATATGTTTTATATATATATATATATATATATATATATATATATATATACAACATACCAGTATAAGCAATAAACACTTACAAAGTAGAAATTTACATGCAAAGGTCACATCGCTTCTGCAATATACACACCTCTGGTGATATATATATATATATATATATATATATATATATATATATATATATATATGCGTGTGTGTGTGCGTATATATAGATACACATATATACATATATTGATACATATTTGATTGAACATTATAGAAATTTTTTGTCTATATATTCTTTTGTTAAGTTGCTGTATCGATCTTATGATATTCAGTGGGAGTTGGTTGATAAACCTTCCATAATTAGTTATTTCCCATGTACTTTCTGCCCAACTTTGGGCCATCATCATACATACATATACATATATATATACAGGGTGGAACAATAAAATTGTTGTCCAAAGAAAACAACACTACAGCTTTATTCTAAAACTTTTATTGAAAAAATCAATTCAGGTAACTAGATTATGTAGTAGAGCTGACATCTATTCAATGTAGCTGCCTTCAGCCTCAATCACTGCCTCAATACGGATCTGGAACTGGGAGCATACCTTTTTCACAAGCGCCGGCGGGAGCTCAGCGAATACTCGGCGGATAGCGGCAATCAGGCTGGCTTTGGTGTTGTGGGAGGTCATGTTGATGATATTCTCGACGTATGACCAAACAAAGTAGTCAAGCGTGTTCAGGTCGGGTAGGAGGGGGGACCAGTGAGAGAAGGGTACAAAATCGTAGCACTGCTTCTGAAGCCAAGCCTGGGTCTCTTTGGACTTGTGGGCCGGTGCCGAGTCCTACTGCCACACCCAGGGTCTGTCACCGGCCACCTGATTGCACCAGGGGATCACCACACTCTTCAGCACATCCAGGTACACTTTGGTATTGACTTTCAAGCTGACTTTGAAGATGTGAGGTGGCATGATGTGGCCCTCACTTGAAACCACTCCAAAGACCATAACCATAGCTGGAAACTTTGTTTTCATCACCCTGGGCACATCCCTGTTATTCGTGGAGAATCCAGTGATGGTTCTGGCTGTCATAACTTGGATCAGTAGAGAGCATGAGTTGTACAGCGGCGCATCTCCGATCTTGCTCATTGAACATTGTGCCACTTTCAGACATGATAGAAGGCTCCTATCACTTTTGGGATTTGTACACAACTGGCCAACGAGTAGATAGTCAGCAACAAAAAAAGAAAACCAGTTTTCAATAAATGGAAATGGAATCATGTCATCTTTTCTTGGGCGACTATTTTATCATTCCACCCTGTATATACATATGATATATATATATAATGCATATATATATATATATATATATATATATAATTTTCTTAATACCCTGTCCAGTGGCTAAAGCTGCTTGGTAGAGCCAGGAGTGGCAGTACCGCCTTGAGCTACCAAAACTGTGTTATCACCCCTGGTTGGCAGCTGATGAGGACATGGTATTGCACGTGCTTTCACACGTTGTATGATGAAAGAAAAATATATACATATATATATATACATATATATATATTTATACATAGATATGTACTCATATATATACGTACATACATACATACACACACACACACACACACACATATATGTATATATATATATCTGATAGAAATATGTAGAAAGTTGGATAAATCAAACACCTTACTCAAATTTAGATGTATGATATTTCGTTCGGCTTTATTTCATCTTCACAAACTTCTTCAAGACCTTGAAGGAGTTCGTGAAGACGAAATAAAGCCGAATGAAATATCACACATCTAAATTTGAGTTAAGTGTTTGATTTATTCAGCAGTCCACTTATTTCTATCATCCTGTCAGATTTACTACAATCTATCATTTCAACACACATATATATATACACACATGCATACATACATATATATGTGTATACATATGAATATACAATTCTCATTCAACTCTCACAATATCAATGTGATAAAAATCAAAGATCTTGAATGAAGCATTGTCAAACTTAACCTTGAATTATAAGCAGATGAAAAATAAAATATGTGTAGAACTTACAGAGAAAATTTTTTAAATATTTAATAGCAAAATTATCTTTATAATAAAGACTACACATCTAATTTAATTCAAAATATAACGAAAAATAGATACTTTTAAATCTCACTAATTCATTCATATATGAATATACATTTTTTTTACATTATTCAGGCAAACTTTGGCTATAATTCCTGCCATATAAGTGATTTCAGTTTTATAATAGTTCTCAATGAAGTAATTATAATACACAGGTTTAGCAGTGTGGCCAAAATGAGAACAGGCATGATAAGTAATATGGAGATGATATCCAGTTGGTAAAGAAGAGTAATACAATACATTGTCAGATTTAGTTAAGTAGACAATGAGAGGATGGACATAATAAGAAGCAATATGAGGATGATAGACTGTTGGTAGAGTAGAGTAATTACAATATATAGCCAGAATTAGTAGAGTGGCCAATGGGAGGACAGACATGATAAGAAGTAATATGAAGATGATATCCAGTTGGTAGAGTTATTTCAATTAATAACCAGGTTTAGTAGAATGGCCAGTGGGAGGACGGACATGATAAGAAGCAATATGAGGAGGATAGCCTGTTGGTAGAGTAGAGTAGAGTAATTATAATACTTAACGGGTTTAGCAGAGTGGCCAGTGGGACATGATTAGTAGCAATATGAGGATGACTTAAACATGAGTTAAATGTAGTAATTCTTTGTATGTAAATATTCAGTTTGTAGTCAGTGTTGGTAGTTGTTAATAATGAAGATTTTGGGTAAATGACAAAATTTTTAACTGATAGAAATATCTAATAATATAAACATAAAGATAAAAAAGAAATAATAGACATCATATATATATATATATATATATATATATATATATATATATATATATATATATATATATAAGCCTTAAAAACGTAGATAAGTTAAAAAGGAAATTAAAAAAAATGAAGAACTGCTATGCAATTTTGACTCATCATTGCATGAAGCTATGAATGGAGGAATTCAAAATACCCTACTAAATAGGGTGGAGTCCCTATGGCATAGGGGCTAATGTGCTGAACTATGACATCGTAGTAAGCAAGTTCAATTTTTAGTCATACTATTAAGTTCACTTCAGACTTATACCCTTTGGAACGATAAAATAAACAAAATTCTCCTCTGAATACCATGTTTTTTTCATATTTATTTATTTACTATACACACACACACACACACACACACATATATATACATATATATATATATATTAGCAGAAGAAACACCCATTGCTCAGAACAAGAATAATATATTTAAATATATTTTGTCACAAAACTTTGTTAAACAAAAATTATATTTTCTATATAAATGACCACTGTCCACTGCTCTACCCTGCACCTCAAAATCCAATATATATATATATATATATATATATATATATATATATATATATATATATATTTATATATATATATATATATATATATATATATATATATATATATATATTGGATTTTGAGGTGCAGGGTAGAGCAGTGGACAGTGGTCATTTATATAGAAAATATAATTTTTGTTTAACAAAGTTTTGTGACAAAATATATTTAAATATATTATTCTTGTTCTGAGCAATGGGTGTTTCTTCTGCTAATATATATATATATATATATATGTGTGTGTGTGTGTGTGTGTGTGTGTGTGTGTGTGTGTGTGTGTGTGTGTGTGTGTGTGTGTGTGTGAGACCCCAGTCTTCTCTACTATTTACCCATAGCTAAAAGGAGAATAATTGAATTCATACCTTTCCCAAGTGTATTAACACTATGAGAAATAACCTCGTCCAGAATTTGAACTCATGTCACTGTTCCATTTCCTACAACATTAGCCATTATACCATGAACTCCTCAATATATATGTACAATTCATAATTGTACATCTACATACTGTTGGATTTTCCCATACATATATATATATATATATATATATATATATATATATATATATATAGTCATCCACTGACAGATCTGTTTCATTCTATCAGAACTCATCAGTGTGGCTAGACTGTATCTCCCCGTAGCTGGGATCGAAACCCGGTTGACTCAAACGCTAAGCCAAAGCTTCTAACCATTTAGCCACGAGGGGATATTAGCTACGAAGTACATTTTAAACAGTTATGAATCAAAATTACTATTGTTTACATACATCCGTTCAACGGCCGCCAAGATCTCAATTCAAACACGAAGAGACTTGCAAAGGCGCTAATGGCAACACGATTACTTCTTCGCTGGAGAACTTGACCCTACGGGGGTAGGGGAGTATATAAGATAAATATTAGTAAAAAGTGAGCAATATATATATATATATATATATATATATATTGCTCACTTTTTACTAATGTTTATCTTAAAACAAATGTCTTTTGACTTTATAAATGGTGGGATGGTAAAAGTCAAGTTCATATTTTTATATCCTAGATATTTATGGTTAAGTATTAAAAAGTGATGTACATCTGTGAAAAAAATAGAGGAGACTTCCAGAAACTAATCCAAATTTTTCTTCCAGTTTAAAACTTTGTCATATATTTATATCTTGTTCCTATTTCTATATCTTTATAATCTTGATAAAGTATATATCAGAATTATTTTACTTAAACATTATGTTTCTTATCTTTTACCAAACATCACCAAGTAACTCTGCTAGTGTACTGTACTTAAAAAAAAATTACAATAAGGTTTACTTGTCCAATCAGCTTGGGCTGTAGAATACAACTACTTCTATGCAGAGGGGTAAGACCTCTCCCCCAATGAGTGTCCCGGATATGACACAAAACAATCTAATGGTGAGGTTCGAGTGATGCTGGGACTTTGGGGAATGTGGAGCACCCTTTCATTGCCATCACTCCCAGGACCACTCTGGCCTGGAGTGGTAACACCTGATGGGGTCCTATCTATTGGTTAAAAAGAACTAATCTGCATATTTATGCTGAATTGAATTGTTTGAAATAGAACTGCTTTTGACATTGAAACTCTACTTATGCTAAACTGAATCGTTTGAATTAGAACTGTTTGAATAAACTGAATAGCTTGAAATAGAAATGTTTTTGACAATCAAACTATGTACTCATGCTAAACTGAATTGCTTGAATTAGAACTGTTTGAATAAACTGAATAGCTTGAAATGGAAATGTTTTTGACAATCAAATTATGTACTTATGCTAAACTGAATTGTTTGAAATAGAACAGATTATTTGCATAAAAATGGATTTGGCATTGAATAATCTACAAACGTTGATATGCCATAAAACTCAAACAAACCAAATAAGATTTACACATTAAAGTATATTAATAAAAATGCTGTAATTGTCATTGTATACATATTTCAAAGGTAGGTACACTTTTAACATAAGATTTTTGGATTGGTCTATGATGTTTTCATCTGAGTACTGAAATTCAGTAATTGATAGGCAACTGGAGTTAACAATGGTGGCAAGGCAATAGCTACATTTAGATTTTTACCTGTCCTGCCACAATCTTTTTTGAACTGCTAGTTCTAAAATGGACAGTATGGGCCATTGTAGATGTTTCTGTTGGTGTCTCCATCGAAGTAGTTATAGTTGCAGTTGATGGGGGTGGTAGTTGTTGGTACCACTAAATTCATTGTAGGAACATCATTGTGGGCATCCAGTGTTACTGTCATAGTGGTGATAATGGTTGTAGCAGTCATTGCTGTAGAAGCAAACATACTTTTATTAGCATTACCAGTGATCACCACAGTAGGTAACACCAGTATTCTAGATACTACCAACCCAACTGTATATTTTGTTATTTGTGATGATGGTTTTAATGTATATTCAGTTAATAAAGAGGGAATTGCCAATGATGTTGTTGTAACAATTGCACTGGTAACTGTTGATCCTAACTGTGTTAGCCAAAGATACTGGTGTGGCTATTGTTATGAAGACCCTTAGAATCTGGACATCCTTGGATCCAGCAAGGATGTCTTGTGTTCTTTCAAACAAGGAAACTGTAGCTTCAATAGTAGAAAGCAATTTCAGACAATTAGCAATGTAGGAATCCAAATTGACTTGCTGCTCAAAAGCCAAATCATAATTAGGCTGGCTCTTTTTGACAGCCTGTCTAAGGCAGCAGGTCCCTATGGTTGGGGATGGGTTGTAGTGAAAGATATGGAAACTTCATCTGGTATTCTGCAGTTTCTTTGTATAAACGAGTTAGGACTTCATCTGGAGTGTTATTGGGGTATGGTCCAATGATTAGTAAATGATTATGAGATACCCCATTATGTTTGATGCTAGAATTAAAGATGTTCAGGCAGGGTTCAAAAAGAGTAAGGACTCCCCACTCAGAAATGTAAGTACAAAGTGCATTTACTCTGAAAGGTTTGTGGACCTTTCCTAAGTAAATGTTACCTACAATGACTGACCATAGGTCAAGTCTTTGTGCACATGGAGCCCTGTGGGATTGGTTGACCTGTCTCTATTATATGCATTCTGATAATGTCTTATCCAAGAAGGTGGATAAGTGTCTTGGGCTCAAAGGTTTCAAGTGAGAATACTGGATCTATCATCATTGAAGATGTCAAAAAAGTCTGAAAATGCTAAAGGCCTGTTGAGGGGTAAGACATCTCCAGCAGGTGTCCTGGATAGAACACTAAACTATCTGATGGTGAGGCTCCAGTTCTTGAGACTTTGGGAAATGTGGAGTTGGAGTAACCCTTCCATACCATCCCTCCCAGATCAACTCTAACTCAGAGTGGTAGCACCTGTTAGGGTCCTATCTATGGGTCAAATAGAACTGTCCAATCTCTTATAAGAGACTATTACAAATAGTATACAGAATTATAGATGTTAAACAGCAATTCTTGAAACCATTTAACTGTATGCAAACAAATGATTAATATTAAATATAATCCTAAGTATTTGATAGCAATTTTTAAAACCATTTAACTGTGTATGTGCAAACAATAAATAGCAATCCTTGAAACCATTTAACTGTGTGTAAGCAACTGATTAATATCAAATAGAATTATTTGTATAAGACAGCAATACTTGAAACTATTTAATATACGCAAACAAATGAGGTTTATCTCATTTTTAAAATAAAGTTACCTATGAACTCCTCACTTAAAAATCATATATATATATATATATATACATATATATAATCATGTATATATATATATATATATATATATATATATATATATACACATGCACACACACACACACACTCACACACACACACATATATATATATATTATGATTTAATCCATAATGATTATGATTTAATTTGTCATTGCGCATTTCTCAATAAACAACAACAAATTAAATTATAATCATTATGGATTAAATCATAATATATTCACCTATTTGGATTATGTTTTTTCTGCTACCTTCATATATATATATATATATATATATATATATATATATATATATATATATATCCTACTTACCAACCCCTCCACTCAGGCAGGATATGACACAAGGTCAATTTTTTAAGCGGAGTTTAACAGGTTTTAATTCAGAGTTTTCCTTCTCCTAGACTAGTTGCCTCACCAAGGCTGAAGAATCTTGTCTGTCCTATTATTTACCCATAGGTGGAGGGAGAATAATTGGATTCATACCTTTCCCAAGGGTATTAGTGCTATGTGAAATGTAATCAGCCTCGTCCAGGATCTGAACTCGTGTTGCCGTGTCCATTTCCTACAGCAATAACCAATACATCACGGGCACCTCCAATATATATATATATATATATATATATATATATATATATATATATATATATATATATATATATATATATAATGTTTTTGGTACATGAAAATTAATATAAACAAATGAATAACGAAATCATTGGTAAAAGGGGAAACTATTTTAAAACAATAAAACAATTTTAAATATATATATATATATATATATATATATATATATATATATATATATAATGTTTTTGGTACATGAAAATTAATATAAACAAATGAATAACGAAATCATTGGTAAAAGGGGAAACTATTTTAAAACAATAAAACAATTTTAAATATATATATATATATATATATATATATATATATATATATATATATATAGGATTTGGTATTAAGTAACTATTAAAGGTTAAGTCATTAAACTAAATGACCTAACCAAACAACCATCATATCACATATAAAAAATAAGAAATATAGACTAATCAATTCTATATCAATTCTGTATTAATTCTGTATTGATTTTATATCAATTCTATATGCAATTCTGATTATGACATTTTGAATTGTGTCATTCCATTACAGACGGAAAGACAATAATTTAATTTTCAAAGTCTAACTCTGAAAATTATTTTTTGACAGCAAGCTTCCACAATTCTCTAAAATATTTTCATCTTTCTTTTTAAATTTTGGGGTATTTTTTATTATCATTTTCCAACATTCCAACGTTTTCATTTCAATACTGGAAGAGATTATTTTTAATGACTTTTTTGTTCCTACAAAATTTACTTGAAAAAAAAAGGAAAAAGTTAAAAATATAAAATTAAAGATTTTACTCACACAGTTATTGTTCAGACTTGCTAAATAAAAGAGGAATTAACATTAGTCATAAACATTATAAACTTGTTCTTGTTTATATAACTCCTTATCCCCTTTTTAATTAATTTGTTCTTGTCTATATAACTCCTTATGACCCTTTTAATTAATTTGTTCTTGTTTATATAACTCCTTATAACCCTTTTAATTAATTTGTTCTTGTCTATATAACTCCTTACGCCCCTTTTGATTAATTTGTTCTTGTTTATATAACTCCTTATGCCCCTTTTAATTAATTTGTTCTTGTCTATATAACTCCTTACGCCCCTTTGATTAATTTGTTCTTGTTTATATAACTCCTTATGACCCTTTTAATTAATTTGTTCTTGTCTATATAACTCCTTACGCCCCTTTTGATTAATTTGTTCTTGTTTATATAACTCCTTATGCCCCTTTTAATTAATTTGTTCTTGTCTATATAACTCCTTATGACCCTTTTAATTAATTTGTTCTTGGTATATAACTCCTTACGCCCCTTTTGATTAATTTGTTCTTGTCTATATAACTCCTTATGACCCTTTTAATTAATTTGTTCTTGTCTATATAACTCCTTACGCCCCTTTTGATTAATTTGTTCTTGTTTATATAACTCCTTATGCCCCTTTTAATTAATTTGTTCTTGTCTATATAACTCCTTATGACCCTTTTAATTAATTTGTTCTTGGTATATAACTCCTTACGCCCCTTTTGATTAATTTGTTCTTGTCTATATAACTCCTTATGCCCCTTTTAATTAATTTGGTCTTGTTTATATAACTCCTTACGCCCCTTTTGATTAATTTGTTCTTGGTATATAACTCCTTATGCCCCTTTTAATTAATTTGTTCTTGTCTATATAACTCCTTATGACCCTTTTAATTAATTTGTTCTTGTCTATATAACTCCTTATGCCCCTTTTACTTAATTTGTTCTTGTTTATATAACTCCTTTTAATTAATTTGTTCTTGTTTATATAACTCCTTTTAATTAATTTGTTCTTGTCTATATAACTCCTTATGCACCTTTTAATTAAATTAATGTATAATTGTAAACAGTTTCTATTTTAATAGACAAATTTAAAATTTGTGGTAAACTGGTTACCATCATAGGGAATGGACATGGCAACCAGAGTTTGATTCCTGAATGAGACTGTTTGCATTTCACATAGCAGTAATACCCTTGGGAAAGGTATGTATCTAACTATTCACTCTCCAGATATGGGTAAGCAGTAAGGTGGACTGGGCTCTTTAACTATAGTATGGCAACCCGTCTAAGAAAAAAATCTCTGAATTCAAATCTATTAAACACTACTTAAAATTGACCTTGTGTTGCATCCTGTTCATGTGGAGAGATTGATAAATATTTATATATATATTCTAAAACCAGAAGTTTTATGGTCAAGTCATGCTGAAAACACCTATGTCCATCAGATCATTGAAGTTAGGTAGCAATGAACCAGTTCAGTACTGCAAGAGATGACCACTTAGTATCAGCAGGCACTGTACACAAACTGTGTTCCAGAATAAGCAAAGTTTAGTTCAAAAAAAAAGAAAAAAGAAGAGATTCTGCTTCATAAGGTATAATAATTAAAAAAAAGCTAGGCTAGTAATCCATTATCAGTAAGTTTGATACTCATTTGTTGTATCTCATTTCTAACTTTGTTCCAAAATAAACTCAGCTTAGTAAACAACAACTTCAGCACTAAGAGTCCATTTTGAGATAATAATTCAAAGATGTTAAACAGTTTATATCATTTTTTTCTGGAAGTAAATAATGAAAATGAATCTAATAGGATGAAGAAAAAAAATAATAATAAAACAAAGTAATCCAAAAGGGATAAATTTATTATAATGGAAAGTCAACTTTAAAACATCTCAACTTTAGTAAACCTTCATCAAGACTTTTTACACCATCTTAAAGTCCTGATGAAGGTTTACTTGAACTGAAACGTTTCCACATTAATTTTCCATCATATTAAATTCATCACTTTTGGATTACTTTGTTTTTCTCTTTTCTTCATTATTCTTTATTTTAAATTAGAAACAGTAATCTAATAATGTGCAACTCTTTCCTCATATTGCCAGCTGCATGGAGCCTATGAGGTGCAGGGGTTGTTGTGTAGCCATATCTAGCTAGCCACATTCCAAAGCTGTTCATAATTAAGATGCGTTTATTGTGTATGGTTGCAGTGAATTTAGTAAGGTTTGCAACATGTCCTATACATGCTCAATGGGTTTTAAATCTGTCAAGCAAATGGGCCAATAAAGTATTTGAAAGTCAGCCAAGTATTCCCAGAACTAGTTTCATATCCCCCACACAAAACAGTGGGTGGAGATTAATTAATTGTCTGCAATAAAGTCAGTGTATTTCACACCTGTCAAAATAGATTCTAGTTTCACTACTAATCCTTGTAGACTCCAACAGAATACATTACAAAACTATCACTAGCTTGCACAACATCCTACAGACATGCTGGATTTATAGGTTCATATGATCTCTTCATCAACTTGATGAGTTGTCCACAAGAGCTGGAAATATGACTTGCCTGACCAAGAAATATGGTACCTGTCTTCCACAATCCAACAACAATGTTCCCAGGTCCATTTGATGTATAGTAATTGATGCCATGTTGCCAATGATTGTAGAAGTTATCCCCCTGATATAGTAGAAGCAATATGATACTCATCATCGCAATGGGATTCCAACTAGTGTCCAGTTGGCAGACATGGGAACATAATGCAGAATGATGGATATTTATCAAACACCATATCTACAATGAAACCCAGATGCAAGAATGGAATATTCTAGACTGCTATAAATACCAATTGCTTTATGTAAAAATTCACTTATACTTAGCTAGTCAGTTGTTGTTGCTCAACACAATAGTATACTAACTTGCTCAATTCAACAAAGATAATATCTTTCTTGGTTGTCCACTACAAATGAATTTCTCTATCAACAGTTTCTTGTGTTGGTCATGATGAAATTTAAAGAATATATACATTTTTATGAAAAGTTAATATCAGCACTAAAAGCCTTAGGAAATATATGCATCCAACTATTCTCCGTCCAGCTATGGGTAAATAATAGAGCAGAGTGGGCTTTTTAACCTTGTGAAAAGCTACAACACTAAATAAATGTGTTTAGCACCATAGCAATCAATAGTTATTTGTTATGCCACAGCATGACATAGACATGTGTACCGCTACAGTTCTTACAGGTCTATGAGTGTAGCATTACCTTTTAAGTTTCAGTCAGACCCATTGTAACCTCACAATGAGAAAAAATTACAAACACACAAACATTATCTGTTGGCTTATTTGATATGAAGTTTATAAACTACTATCCCTTATTCATAGTCAAAAGAGAGAAACAGAGTATGAAAAAAGAGTCAACCACTCTTGACAGACTGAGCAAAATAAACTATCGCAAGGTGAGAGAGTCAAATACAGAATGATATTATCTTTCTTATTTTCTGTTGTACTTCTTATACTTGACTGCTAAGGGTCCTGTCTTCACATGACTGGTGTGGGACCTCTTCATGGAGCTCACCCAAAATCAGAGCCATAATTTTCAGTCTGTCCTTACATCTCTGTGGTGGTTCCTGTCCAACTCATTTTTCCCTCCTCTTTTCCATCCTGCACCCAATTCAGTGACCCCTCCACTCAAGTTTTCTCCTGTTAAGCACACCCTGAGGATAATTTGCTGCTGATTCATTTCTATTTTCAACCTGGGCATCCACTGCTATTCTGACCTAGATTTAAGGACCCCTCATTCACCTTCTCATTTGCTTCATCATAACCATTGTGCATCTCTATCTCCTTCCCTCTCACTGTCTCAAATCTCCCTCTCATATAAGTCACTTCTTTTCCATTGTCTTCTGGTTGACCCTAAATCTAGCTAGGAAACAACTTACAACTAAAACAATCAACCAGAGTCCCTAATTATATTATATTTGGTATAGCAACTGATCAAGAAGGAAAATTCTGAATTCAAACCTGTAAAACTCTTCACAAAAATTAACCTTGTGTTACATCTTCCTCATACAGAGGGGATGCATGACGATGTACTTGTTGATATTTGACAAGATCAAAAGAACATGACTATATACCATGCATTCTGAATAACTTGAAGTGAAAGCAACTTTCTTTTTAAGTAATATTTGATATGGTGAAGCTTATGCAGCAGTCTTTTTCAGGAATGTCTTAATAGTAAATAAATCATGTCATACTTGCAGCAAAAAGACAAGATTTCTTTTGTTTTTTCTTTAATTTCTATATCAATAAAACTCCAGTGATACAGAATCAACATTGCTGCATTCAGTAAAACCTGGCTTGCTAATGAGGAATCCCAAAGGGAAGAGGGAGGGTATATATATTTTTCTGGAAGTTGAAGCCCCAAGATGAAGCCTAACTACTCAGAGTAGGTTTTATCATTAGAACAGCACTGCACCAAAATATTATCTTAGATTATTCTTGTTTCAACATTGGATGATATTATAATAGCCTCACTTTCCCTACAGTATTATTAATGCTTCAAAAATGTAACAGCCTCATTTATTTGGAATCCATCTTCACTGGGTACCGTGTGCAAATACAACTGCCTTTATAAATGTCTTTTACACATGTGATAAGATTGTTTAAGTCTTGTTTTCTTGCTTATTTGTTTTTTACAAATTCATCTATGTGCTCCCACTTAGATACCAAATTTTTCATGAAGTTATGCATCCTCCCTCTCACTAAGTCCAGACATCTTACCATCACAAGTGCTTATCCTCTCACTCACAGAGATTTGTATTATACCAAGGAACAGTTTTATGAAGATTCCATTGAGTTTGGTTTGGTTTGGTTTGGTTAGGTTTTTTGGCATATCAACAATTGTAGGTTATTTGATGCCAAATCCATTTTTATACATATAAACAGTTCTATGAAAACTCCATTGGGTAAAACATCATTCCAAGAGTTTGATTTGGTTTGGTTTGGTTTGGTTTTATGACATATCAACAATTGTAGGTTATTTAATACCAAATCCATTTTTATACATATAAACAGTTCTATTTCAAACAATTCAGTTTAGCATAAGTACACAGTTTGAATGTTAGAAACATTACTATTTGAAGCTATTTGGTTTAGTCAATAAAGTTAAATGGTTCCAAGTATAGCTATGTATCACTAATAATTCAATTAAACATCAGTCATTTATTTACACACCACAAAATGTATAAATACTTCTATTTCAAACAGTTCAGTTTAGCATAATTGTGCAGTTTAAATGTCAAAACAGTTTTAATTCAAATAATTCAGTTTAGTAAAAGTTTAGTTCTACTTGACCCATAGATAGGATCCTATCAGGTGCTACCACTCTGGGCCAGAGTGGACCTGGGATCAATGGCAATGAAGAGGTAATCCACATTCCCCAAAGCTCCAACATTACTGGAACCTCACCATCAGATTGTTTAGTGTCATAAACAGGACACTCATTGGGGTGGGGTTTTGCCCCTCTGCAGAGATGCTGTTGGTGTATCTTACAGCCCAAGCCGACTGGGCTACATACCAGAAGATTTCAATGTAGCTAGGAAGGAATACTAGAGATGCACATTCTAAGGAATTTAAGCAACAATGGACTGATTCTCCTCAATGAACGTGTAGAATACAGCATATGTAATACAAAATTTTGTTTGGGATGGTAGATAAGTATAAGGTTATATGGATACACCTAAAGTCAAACTAATGACACTTGATTAAATGGTTTCCTTTAGTTTCTTTGTTTAATGGTATATCAAACTTCATTAATTCTGAAGCTATTCTTGTAAAAAAAAAACAGTAATTGTACCATTTAAACCATAGCTAGTGGAGACAAGGAGCTTCAATATGTTTCCTTAAGGTATTAATTTGAAAGTGGACATAACTGGAATTAGAACTTGCTTACTTTGAGGCCACAGTTCAGTACTTTAGCCATTATTCACCAGAATCTCCTCTGCACTTGATTGACTTTGTCATCGTATATCAGTGTGACACCAAGTGCTTTTAGAAGACACAAATCATAGGAGATGCTTAGAGTTAGACTGACCAATAGTTTAATCAAGTCTTGCACATCCTATGAACTCAGATAAACAACTGAAAGATAATACAAACTGAATGGTCCATCCCATTATGCACAGTTCCTGAGTAAATTGAATGAATTAATATTTGGAACATTAACACTTTCCTTCAAAAGCAGTTAGCTAGCAACAATAAAAAATATAAATAAAAATATTCTAATTATAACCAAGTATATATATATATTATTATTATTATTATTGTTATTATTTTTTATTGCTATCATTTCACACAGCACTAATACCCTTAGAAAAGGTATGTATCCAATTATTCTCCCTCCAGCTATGGGTAAAATAGTAGGTCAGACTAGGTTCTTCAGCCTTGGTGAGGCAACTAGTCTAGGAGAAGGAAAACTCTGAATTCAAACCTGTTAAACTCCGCTTAAAAAATTGACCTTGTGTCATATCCTGCCCGAGCAGAGGGGTTGGTTAATATGGATTATATTTTATTGCTATAACCAAAATTATGATTAAGCAGCTCAACTAAAGATAATAATATACGTGCTGTATATAATAAACGGATGAGTTAAAATAAATAAATAAATAAATAAAGACAGCAACCTTATAAAGGGTAACTCTTCTTTTTGTCTGCATAATACAAGCTGCACAAAGTTGTATGACGTCTCTGAAGTTTGTGACGTCTCCCATAGCAGCAGCCAGCATACACTGGGAGAGGAGTAGTGGGAGGTTGTTGACCGGAAGCCCCTAGAGTAAAAAGACGAAGACCCCTTTAACCTACCGGGCTAATTGGAAGGCGGTGCGGTTTAGTTTGAAACGGCCCAGTCGACATGAACAGTTGAAAAATAAAACGCAACGTTGGTAATCGGGGAAAAAAGGCACGACCACGAGCGAGAAAAAATAGGCAACAAAGAAGAAGCCAGATAGAACATAATTTCCCATCATGTCTATATCGAGTATTCTCGTGAAATATCGTTTCTCAAATAAGCACTTTCCGTATATCTTGTGAATCTTATTATGTGTTTATATTATTTTGTTAGTTGAATGCTAACGGAATAAATGTATTCTATAAGTTGTTAAAATTGCTGTGGTGTTTAATTTTATTTTGGTAATCGAACGACTATACGTTGTTTCCGTGCAATGATTCGTCAACTTGTAGTCAATACTTTTTTTCATCATTATTATCTGTGAAATATCCCTGACGAGCCAACTCGGGAAATAGGATGAATTATGAATTTTTATTCGTTTACATACTTTTTCGACGATGTGTCCGGTAACAAACAATATCAAAATATCGAAAATATCTTCCGGATACGAGAGAGGGACGAGACAAATATGAAAGCTATCGTCCTGAGATCGAACAACTAAAGAACACAGAATCAATAACTATGAAAAGAAAAAAAAAAAGAAAGAAACCACAAGAAATGATCGAAAAAATGGCGGTGGTTAAAGGATTTTTAAAAGAGTTAACGGTAGAAAAATTAAAGAAAAACGACGCATTCCTGGTAGGACAAGAACCACAATTAGAAGTACAGAGACGCATGAAAAAAAACGACCATAATCAGAAAAATAGCAGAGTACATAGTAGACAACGATATCTTCGAAGAAGAAATCTAAAACCGACCGGAAGGAGAAATGCGAGAATCGACGCCGACACAGTTGGAGTTGGAAAAGGCAAAAATTAACGCACAGATCGAAATTGAAAAAAAACCTGAATAGACCGAAAGAAGAAATAAGACCTAGGAAATTTGACATATCAAAGCAAATCCAAATTTCAAGAATCGGAAGTGAACGATTACATTCAACCTTTTGAAAAGACCGCGATAAACCTGGAATGGCCAAAAGCCGCGTGGCCCATGCTTCTACAAACAGCTCTCAACGGGAAATCACAACGAGCGTACGCAACATTATCGATAAAGAATGTGCGAATTACGACGTTGTGAAGCGAACAATATTAAAAAGTTACGAATTAGTACCAGAAGCATACAAATAAAGATTTAGGAAATAAAGAAAATTAGAAACGCAAATTTACACAGTCTTCTTAAGACAAAAGGAGACATATTTCCAGCAATAGAATTCAGCGAAAAAAGTACGAAGAGACTGTAGCAGAAAGAACTTCGTATGTTTGGCACGTAAATTATTTTGACCGTTGGTCTCGCCATATATTTTCACCCAATAGGGATGACGAATCCCATTCGGCCCGGATGACTTTCCCGGGCAAATCGAATTCGGTGAAAGCCACCCAAACTACCTCTTCCTCAACAACCTTCGAGCAGGACGGACGTTTGTCTGTCCGCTCCCTTCCTAGCAGCAACATAGCACCATGAGGAGAGCCGTCTAGTTTATGGACCCTTGGGTCTACCCTTCTAGCCCAAAGGTTCCCAGTTGAATATGAATTAGACGAATTAATTCCGCCTCTGACAATTCAGCTACGTCATTCCTGGACAACCTTTTCTGGAGACCTTCATGCCTCTCTCCTGTAGCAACCAGGACCACGTATTTATGGCTAAACATTCATTCCTGTGTTCTAAAGTCAGCAACTCAATATTTGCCTTGACTGTAGAGACGCATATTTCGCTTAGACATTTAGCTGCTGTAATTCTTTCTCAATTCAATAACTATTTTCTTCTTCCTACGAGACTTTCGGCACAAAAGACTCTATAGCGGTGAGTGAAATGGTTATTTGTTTAACACTATATTTTTTTTAGGCAACACAAATGAATTACGAAACTTTTCTTTAACAACACAACAAAGAAAGTTTTTATTTGCAGCTTTGAATATGGTTTGCTTTTGGTGCTGCAAGACTCGTGGTGTTTAGGCTTGTTAGTGTTGGAGACGAAATGGCTTAGCGGGATGTTGAGATGACAGCGTGTTACTGGACGTGTGAGGGATTGTGTTTAGAGTCACCATGTATTTTTGTGTGTCTGGTATTTTTGGGGAGAGTATGCGTGATCTCCATTCATATGGACCAGAAGTGAAAAGGTGACTAGTGTGTCGAGAGTGGAGTTACGCTTGGGTCGACATAGCCAATTTTGGGGGTGACGTGAAGTAGTGCCTGTGGAAAGCATGCTGAATGCATCCAATTCATATTCAACTGGGATTCCTTGTAAGAAATCCATAAATTAGATGGTTCCCTCGTTGAGTGTCCATGTTGCTGCTGCTAGTGTTAAAGCCACAGTGAGACGTCCACACTGGGTGGCTTGTCTAGCTAAAAAGCATCGCTAAGCAGAGACGACCAGAGGCACGTCTGTTCTGGTCGCCGTCTCAAGCCGAAGAGAGTGGGTTTGGCCGCTCACCCGTTTTGCTAGCCGGAAATGAAGGTCCAGGCTGAATAGGATAAGTCATCCTAATTGGGTGAAATTCAGTGTTGAATTAAATTGCGCGCTAAACCAAAATACGAGATTTTCCTCTTCTCTACAACTCCCTTTCAACTCAAGCCGTCATCAAACCTTCTTGAAAACTTTCAGTATCTTTGTTCCGACTCATTTATTTCCTTCTAATATAAAGAGGAGGTAACATAACTTCATTATTCGTTATCAGACTACAAAAAATTAAATTAGTTAATCTTGATAGAAGAATTCAAGAACGAATTATCCGAATAATTAAAGTTTTATCTGGACGAAAAAAAAGTAGAAATGCCTATGAATTAGCAACCCTAGCAGATGAATATATCATGACACATGAAAGAACCTGAAAAAAAAAAACGAACCCCTGGAACAACTTATAAGAGACGACAGCAAATTCGAATAGAATAAAGAATAGACATGTTACGGGACGAACTGGAATAACACTTCCGCAGAATGGGCAAAATATGAATAACATTACCTTTCTTTTACTATCACAAACCTGGACACATTGCCATGAACTGTAGAAACCGGTTGAATAGTGAAATGAAAGCACCAACGTCGAACAAGCCACAAGTCATAATTGCCGCAAGAAAGGTGTCGGTTGGATATATATCATTTATATCCAAACACCCGGACAGTGATGAATACAGGGAAATAAATATATTGAGAGATTCGAGAGTATCTCAGTCGCTGTTAACACGGAAATGTTCACCCCGAGAACGAAATTCAGTTGTGAGAAAACGAGGGTATATCAGAAGAATAGAAAATAAACCGAAAAACATTCCCATTTACCGAATTAGATTGCTGTCAAAAATAATTTCCGATGCAGTGGACGTCGGAGTCGTAGACGAATGACTGATGCGAGGAATAGACCTATTATTTGGAAATTATTTGGCAGGAAACAAGGTGCGAAGATCCTATCAAAACAACCAAGAAGCTCGTGGAAAAAGCAAATTTCGTCCGACGAAAGAAAAGAAAACGCATGCGGCCACTGGTGCAGTAACACACTGTGTGGGTTATTTGATGCCAAAGCCATCCTTGTGGAAGAATAGCAAGGGTACTATTTAACCTATAGCTGGTGGGGTAAAGAAATTCAAATTCACTTACTTCGAGGCCACTGTCCAGCACTTTAACCATTATATAAAAATCTATTTCCAGGAAAAAATCAAACCGACCATATGCGGCACTTGATTTGGCCAGAGTGGAAAAGGGAGAAGAAATCCCAGACAATGCGGCACCAAAAAGCTACCTGCCACTATTTTCGAGAACTACTACTGGGTCCCTCAGTACGAATTCGGGGACCAGACACCAGGCACAAAAATAGCTGGCAGAAAGGTTTCTTTTCTCGCTTCTTGAACAGCTGATAAGTATTTCAAGTAGGTAAGAAGTTTCCCAAAAAATAAAAATTGAATTAAACGAAAGTCGACTACTGAAATTATACCAAGTTAAACAACTGAGAGAAAATTCAACCCGAGAATTCTGCTGAAAAGATAAATTTACAGAAGACTCGAAATTAAATGAAAACTGAACATTTCGACAAAACTGAAAAGAAAAAAATATTCAAATTCAAAAAAACTGTTTCCCGGACACTCTCTCAGATAAGTTCCCGCAAATTATACTAAAATTTGCAACACTTTATCTTTTCTATTCCTTTCTTTCTTGTTTCTTTTGAATAAAATTCCCTTTTAAAAACTTTATTGTCTGTGTTATCTTTTTGAATAAGTATCCAAACTAGGAAGCTGCAGAACTTACCGTTTGAACTTACCGTTTAAAATGACACACTAAAAACATTACCCAGTTAAATACTACATTTGGCTTTGGTGTCATTCCTTCATATCAAATTTTATTCTCTCCAAATTTCTTTATATTGTAAATTTTATCCTCTTTAGTTTCTTTAATTCTACTATGGTGACTCTCCCAGAAAAAAAGAAATGGATTTTAAACCCTGACAAGAATATTTTTACTAAATGAATTTTAAACAGCTTAGCTCGTCAGTTCCATTTCCATTTACTGATAATTGTTACGTTGTTTGCACATTTATTAACACCTAAATAATTTTCATGAATTGAAAAAGTCATTATAACTTCTTTTTGAATCATTAATTATATATTTGTATAAAGAGCAGATGTTTTATTGATAAGAGGTATTGATTTTGTGTTCAGGAGGGGACTCATGTGATGTTAAGATATTTAGAAATACTCATTGGCCTGGTGGGTAGTGTTTGCCAATGGTCCGGGAGACCGGGGTTCAATCCCAGGTCGAGTCATACCAAAGACTTTAAAAATGGTACTTGATACCTCCTTGCTTAACATTCAGCAATATAAGGTACGTATCAAGTATAAAGTGAAGCAACCCAGGGAAAGGAGTAGCGCCCCCCTACACCTCAGTGTAGTAGCTATTGAAAAGGGAGCCTTCTGATCACCTTCGACTACGGTTGCCAACTTTACTTTACTTATTCTTCTTTCAAATTTTTTTCTGGAGTCTTTTTAAAATAATTTTGAATGCTTGTCTAGAATATCCCAACCATGCATTAATATTGTTCAAAAAATAACCCGGAAATGTAAGTATTACATTCACCACTCAGATAACAGTAAATTTCATTCATTCGCTTAATCTTTTTACTGAACAATTACAGTTCCGTCTTAAAATTACAAATCTGCCATTGACCATAAGTAGTTGGGAGAAATAAGAACTAAAGAAATATGATCAATGGTTAAATTGTTGTTTGTTGAAGATGTAATTTAGGGATTTAACTGTTCAGTAAAAAAAAAAAAAAAGAAATAAAGCAAATGACTGATAGAAGGTGAATGTTAGTATTACTTGATTATTTATATATTTTTGTACATTACAGCTGAATAAACAAAAGTTTTCATAAGTGAGCTATTCTGTACAGCTACCCAATTTTGCGTTCAGGTTTGAGATTTTTAATAGATAAGTATCTCCTTTTATCTAAATCAGGAAAAAAAATGATCCCAAGTAAAAACGGCTATGACACTGTGGGGATCTAGGAATTAACAATAAAACTCCCAACCGGATGTTGACTCGTCGGCTGCCACATACAAAATGTATAAACGCGTCGTCACGCTTAAGGCTCCACGCATCCATCCGGTTAAAAATCAGAAAAAAAGAAAAATAATTAAAAGTAAAGTAGCCAATGGGAAGCGGTCACGCCAAAATTAGAAGGATTTTGGAGTGGCGAATTTGGAGACGGTGGAGAGAGATAAATACTCAGGTTTTCTGTGAACCGGGTCTTGTCAGGGAATGTCCGTCGAACCAACAACATCATTTTGCTGTCTGGTGTTTTGGGCACCACGCTACGTCTTGGGACGTAGCGTTGGTTTGTCCATTCACCAAGTAAATAAAGGAAAGCATGGAAGAAATGTTTTCGTCTTTTATCTGTTTCTATCTTTTCTTTTTGTATATTTCTTTTGGGACTTTCTTTGGACAAGGCATTGCGCCGGCCAGTCAACGTGGGGTAAAATAATATAACCAAAATATGGAGTCAGATATCTTACGGCAACACAGTCTTGCCCTTAGCCCCTGACCTTCAAAAACCCTTTAAACTCCACAACATTAAAAAATAACAAATTGAAGCCTTCTTTTTGGTTACAGAGATGTAAATTCACAAAGTCCAGTCCCAAAAAAAGACCATTCCTCCAAGCTGTACCTGCCCTCTATATCTAAAAATGATTAGGGTTCGGTATATTTTCCGACTCCTGAAGTATTCCCACCCGAGGAAATGCGCGGAGACTAGACATTGTTTTCGCAACTCCCTGGAGGCTTACTTCCAGCGGGATCCCAACAGTTAACGACCTTGTGTCACATCCGGCTACCGTGCATGTAAGGAAGAGTAAATTCATTATTTTCTTCATTTGTTTATCTTAAAGTAACAAGGAGACATTTCAGTGTTTGTTTTTGTTTTGGTTGATTTTTTTTTTTTTTTTAATTTGCATACTTACAATTTTCTAAATTATTCCCAAAATTAAAAAAAAAATGCTTCGAAGAAGTGTGTGTCCTAGAGGGTCATTGACCATCAAACATTCTCAGGTAACGAGGATCAGCAATTTCACTTTCCGTCACATTTATTTTGAGAGAGAAAGTTTCGTTACCACCACTCATGACACGGTCGAGTAGTCGTAAGAAATTATCGGAGTAATTACTCACTGAAATTATTTTTAACATCGTACACGCGTCTGCAAGCGCGCGCACACATTCATACACTCCATCTACTACAACAAACCTTATTATTTGAAGAAAAGAAGTCCTTTATAACATTTAAAATGAATTAATTGAACGACGAAAATTGCAAAAGATGGTTGCCTTGTAATATAATTTAGATAAGAAGAAAAATGATGAAAATTAGTTCTAAAACATAAAAGTTATTTTTTTAAAAGCAGTAAACAAAAAGTGTTTAATGACCACAGGGTTTATCTTTTAATTTCAAATTATAAACCCACAACTTGGAATACTTTAGTGTTTTCTGTTCGCTTATTGCAACAAAAAGTAAACTTCAAACTTATTAGGTAGTATAATCGATTTATGTGTGCACAAGAGCTGTGGTGGGATGTATCTGTTATTATTTAGCAGGTTAAGTGGGACTGAATCAGAAGATTTAAATTCCTTAGTACCAAATAACAGCTTATGGCTTCCGTGACCTCACATCATATCTATGCCATAAAGAGGAGAGGGTCTATGTAAAGAAGAAAGGAAAATAAGAGAGAGGTGAAAGATATTAAAGGAGAGAAATTTGTGGCTATCTGGTAACAGCAACACCCTGCCCTGCCCTGCCCTGCCAAAAGTACCAGCTAATTTTAGCTTACTTCACATATTTGTATGACATAGGCCTAGAAATGGATCTTCCCTTATTTTTTATTTTATTTTTATTTTTTCTTTCTTTAGAGATCCTATTTTCCTGTTTTTGTTTGGTAAATTGGCATGAAGAAAGGCAGCGGATATTTTTCTGTCATTCTCTCTGACATCAGTCACCGAATATACCATTTTAAAAAGAAAACTTAAAATCTTTTTAAAATATATATTTTCACCGAGGTTTACTGACGTTTTTATTGGAGTTAGTCTTCATGGCCTAGCGCCAAATAAGGTCTTTTAAAGATTTTATAAGATACTATTTAGCATGTACAAACATTTTCTGGTCTTACTCTTCTCTTTCTAAAAATAACTTTTCCCACTAATATAATGCTAACTACTTTCGATGATGTGGGTTCCTGGGTTAGTGAAAAAAAAAATTCGGCGTTTAAAATGAAACTTTCAAAAAAAATAGAATAAGATAAAATCAATAATTGAATATTGCTTTTAGTTTTAACAATGTCATTATATTTTCAACACAATACTCGGTAGAAACATGTTGACTGTTATTCAAAGGAAGTGATACTTATTGTCCGAAGGAGAAAAAAAAATGTAATGTTAATGAATGAATGACTCGTCTGTTTTCTGAAAGTTGGAAACATTTTCAATTATATACAATTCTATTTTTACAGTATTGGATTCGCCAAAACCTTTTTACGCTAACAATGAGCAGCTTAAAAAAATGTTTTTGTTTGTTTGTTTGTGTTCTGTTTTGGTTTTGTTCAGTTTTGATTTTGTTTTTTGTTTAACCGATGGATAACTTGACATCCTAGGCAAAATTCCGATTACTAGTAAAGTAGATTAAATAATTCAATGCAAAATTTTTATGTTCGATATACTTTCACTTCAACATAAAATAAGTTGAAGTCACTTGTGATTTACCGATTCAAAAAAAGAAAAATAATAAACTTTTTAATTGTAAGTTCATCTTTTTTAAACTTTAAAATTAACTTAGATTTTACCCAATGTTGAAATACCGCCTGTGTGAGAGAGAAGGGGACAGTGTAGCTGAAAATTGTTTTTAATCCTAATTCCTTGTTAATATTTTTATTTTTTGTTTTAAATTCCTTGTATATGACAATACATTACAAACGTTTTTTCTTTTCCATCAAATGAATAATTATGTCAGAGTGATGTGTAACATCCATTTTTTTTTTCAAATTCTAAAACCTTAAACTAAGAAAAGCGGGAATGTCAGAAAAATTATGTTACCCTTAAATCTAAAACCTTTATGTTACCCTTAAATCTAATACTTTATAACTATGTACTTAACAATGTCACAAAATTAAATTAAATTAAATCGGAGATTTATATATATATATATATATATATATATATATATATATATATATATATATATATATAAATATATATATATATATATATATATATATATATATATATATATATATATATATATATATATATATATACGATCTTGTGATAGGTACTGAATTTAGATATTGCTTTAAAAAGTATATATATTAAAAAGTCTGCTAGTGCTTTGTGGTTATTACACATTTCCCACCTACGTCAGTGGTTGCTGTTCGAACACAGGTATAAAAACTAAATTTCTAACCATGATTTCCAAAGTAGAGAGGCAAACTCAACCAAAATTAATTATCAGTGCAATAAACCATCACAGTTTAACCTTATTCTTGACTACTAAACTATATTTGAAATAATAATTGTTTTCAAGATTGGTCAGCAGCTTATTAGTTTCACATTTAAGATATTTTACCTCTTCTGACTTCTTGCTGTCTTTAATGTGAGTAAATAATTCTTAAACTTTGCCTACCAAGTTGAAGTAAATAATGGTATTTATTTATTTTTTATTTATCAATTTGACAGAGTTTTTTCTTTAGTTTCAAAAAGAATAAAATCCATACCATCAATACGAAAGAATAAAAATCATACCATAAATACAAAAGAATGAAATTCATACCATCTATACAAAAAAATGATATTCATACCATCAATACAAAAGAATAAAATTCATACCATCAATACGAAAGAATGAAATTCATACCATCAATTCAAAAGAATAAAATTCATACCATCAATACAAAAGAATAAAAATCATACCATCAATACAAAAAAATGAAATTCATACCATCAATACAAAAGAATAAAATTCATACCATCAATACAAAAGAATAAAATTCATACAATCATTACAAAAGAATAAAATTCATACCATCAATACAAAAGAATGAAATTCATACCATCAATGCAAAAGAATAAAATTCCTACCATCAATACAAAAGAATAAAATTCATACCATCAATACAAAAGAATAAAAACTATACCATCCCAGTTTAATCTTATTCTTGACTATTAAACAATATTTAAGATTTTTGCCTCTTCTGAGGCAAACGATTCTTAAACTTTGTACTTATGCTAAATTGAAAATTCTCTTTGGCCCATAGATAGAGTCTTATCGGGTGCTGCCACTCCGGGCAAGAGTAGACATGGGAGTAATCGCAATGAAGAGGTGCTCCGCATTCCCCAAAGCTCCAGTATTATTGGAACCTCACCATCAGATCGTTTTGTATTATATCCAGGACACTTGTTATGGGGTTTAACCCCTCTGCAGAGATGCAGTCGGTGTATTCTACTGTCCCAACCGACTGGGCAATACACAGAGTTAAATGTAAAAACAGTTTTATTTCAGAAAATTCAGTTTAGCATAAATACGCAGTTTAAATGTTAAAACAGTTCTATTTTAAACAATTCAGTTTAGCATAAATACGTAGTTTAAATGCAAAAAACAGTAAACTCAAGAAACCACTGTTTAGATCTATTTGACCCATAGATAGGACCCTATCAGAGTGGACCTGGGAGCAATGGCAATGAAGGGGTACTCTGCATTCCCCAAAGCTCCAGCATTACTGAAACATCATCATCAGATTGTTCAGTGTCATATACAGGACACTCGTTGTGGGGGGGGGGTCCTACCCCTCTGCTGAGAAGCAGTCGGTTTTTCTACAGGCCGAGTCTCAGTGAAGACAAGAAAATTAGACTTTATAAAAATCGATAATGTCAAAATAAATGGGACCTCAATCATACAACTGTATAATATATATATATATATATATATATATATATATATAAGTAAAGTTGGCGACCGTAGTCGAAGGCGACCCGAAGGCTCCCTTTTCAATAGTTATTACACCGAGGTGTCGGGGAGGACGCCACTTCTTTACCAGGATTGCTCCACTTTACCCTTGATACGTACCTTATAATGCTGAGTGTTAAACAAGTACTATTTTTTGTGTCTTTGGGATGACTCGACCTGGGATTGAATCCTGGTCTTCCGAGACATTGGCGAACACTCTACCACCTAGGTTATATAAATTGCTTGTCTAACGAGAGAAGAAAAGTAAATATTTTAAAAGAGGACTTCAGTGGGGCCTTCCAGAGGTTGTTGAAACGGTACAACAAGTGCATTGCAGCCGGAGGAGATTACTTCGAAGAGGATGCGAGTTTCATTTGTGAACTATCGATAAAAGCGCCCAATACGAAAAAAGTCTGGTAACTTATTTAATGATCCTCGTATATATATGTATATAGTTTGGTCACTCAGAGCGCTACTGGTACCATGTAACTTATTACTGCCTGTTTCATAATCTGGTTATCGGTAACTAAACCAGTATTCCCACTGGATTTGTCTGGTTTACTCCTACGGACCCCCACATATGGCCGAGCAAAAGCAGGACGACCATCTCGAACATACACACAGCTGCTATGTGAGGATACAGGATGTAGCCCTGAAGACCTGCCAGAGGCGATGAACGATAGGGAGAAGTAGTGAGAGAGGGTCAGGGATATCCGTGCTAGCGGCACGACATGATGATGATGTGGAGAAAGGTGGCTATAAATCTTGCAGGATGAAAAACAAGACCTATCAAAGGACGGAGGGTGGTTTTTGCTCAACAGCCATCTGACATAATTCTTAGGATCGTTAGACCACTTATTCTTTGTCAAGTTATCCAACTAGGAAAAGGAAAACTCTGATATAACACCTGTGGCTGATATGATTACTGGTTATCTTGCTTGAGCTTGTCACTGGAAAATACTCATGAAGACTTAGAGAATGGTATTCAAGTTTTACACGCGTTGGCTACTGTAGTATTATGATTAACAAATGTTCCCTTACAATCCTTTTATCTACCAACTTTTCTTTCGAAAAAGTCTCATAATGCTAGAGATGTAGAAATGTAAGCAGAGCTGACTTATTAGAAGCATGCAGTTACATATCTACATATGGGCGACAGGAATCTTATCCTAACATCGTTGTTGTGTCCTACCATGAAAGAGAGTGACCCCTGTAGAAATTCTTGTCTGAGCAACCCTATTTAGAAGAGCACTGTTTACTTAAACTACGGGGAAAATGCTAGAAAAGGTGCATTAAACATTGCCTGTAACCTCATCACTTTATGTCCCAACCCTTTAGGTTGATGAAGAGACTGTCATGACTTTTAATGAAGCCCTTCATACTGCTATTGTCTCCATGCCTCCAAATGATGATAAATTGATCATCCTTGGTAATTTTAATGGATGCATTGGTAAGGATTTTGAGACATGGAATGTACTTGGTTATTATTGCATTGGTAAAGTAAATTCGTATTGTTTGAAGCTACTAGAGCTTTGTTAAGAATTCAATTTAGGAGGTGCCCGTGATGTAATGGTTATCGTCGTAGGAAATGGACACGGTGACACGAGTTCAAATCCTGGACGAGACTGATAGCATTTCACATAGCACTAATACCCCTGGGAAAGGTATGAATCCAATTATTCTCCCTCCAGCTATGGGTAAATAGTAGGACAGACTAGGTTCTTCAGCCTTGGTGAGGCAACTAGTCTAGGAGAAGGAAAACTCTGAATTGAAACCTGTTAAACTCCGCTTAAAAATCGACCTTGTGTCATATCCTGTTTGAGTGGAGGAGGTTGGTAAATATGGTTAAGAATTCAATTTGGCTATTTGCAATACTCTTTACCGGCAAAAACTTAAATATAAGATTATTTGGAACCATCCAAAATCAAAACATAAGCATATGATAAACTTCATAATAACCCACAAATGTGATATGTAATATACATATGTAATAAACAAACGGTCTGTAATATACGTGTCATGTATAATGCAGAATTTGACACAGATCAGTTTGGTGCAATAAGGTTTAAAATCCGTGTTCGCAAAAAGAATCGTACGATTGCCAACTTACGCTAAAATTGAATTAACAATAAAACAAACTTACTTTGGGGGTGCCCGTGGTGTAATGGTTATCGTCACAGGATATGAACACGGTGATACGAGTTCAATTCCTGGACAAGACTGATTGCATTTCACATAGCACTAATACCCTTGGGAAAGGTATGAATCCAATTATTCTCCCTCCAGCTATGGATTGAAAGTTCCTAGGCTTCTCGATGTTAATAAATTAAAACAAAAAAATACTTATGCTAACTTAACTGAATGATTTGATTGTTTAGATTTTGATGGTACATGAGAAAACTTGAGAGACTAAATTTATTCTACTGTTGTAGATGTACTTGGATTTAGAGTGAGGAAGCATAAAGACAGGTTTAATAATAAACCTGCTGTCAGACAATTACTAGAAAGAAAAAGAACACTTTATGTAATCTTCTACTATGAAAGAATATATAGAGTCTAAACGTATGATACGACAGGAAATGAGGAAGGTGAAAAATGAGTGGTGGTAAGAGGATTCTTCTGAAATCCAGAGAGTTTCTGACATACAAGATCTTACATTATTCTACGGTCTCATGCGTGCAGATTTTATTCTATTGCTCCTCTGAGGTCAAGGAATAACATCACCATTATCAAAGTACAAAAAAATCGTCTACTCTAGCCAATTTATCTGATAATCCATCAGTAATTATTACTGATGTTCTGGAAAGTCTTCCTCAATACGAGTCAAAATTTGGGATGGACCGATTGCCAACTTACGCTAAAATTGAATTAACAATAAAACAAACTTACTTTGGGGGTGCCCGTGGTGTCATATCACAGGATATGAACACGGTGATACGAGTTCAATTCCTGGACAAGACTGATTGCATTTCACATAGCACTAATACCCTTGGGAAAGGTATGAATCCAATTATTCTCCCTCCAGCTATGGATAAATAGTAGGGCAGACTAGGTTCTTCAGCCTTAGCGAGACAACTAGTCTAGGAGAAGGAAAACTCTGAATTAAAACCTGTTAAACTCCGCTTAAAAAAATTGACCTTGTGTCATATCCTGCCCGAGCGGAGGGTTGGGTAAATAGGATAAAACAAACTTACACGGGGTGGACACTTGGATTAGACGGCCATTCAATTGAACAGTAAAAAGTGAAAACGTTGAACATGCTGTATTCGATCTCATCTCAGAGTACTGGAATGTATCTCCTTTATCAAATGATTGGGTTGATGGCGCTTTAGTGTGTTTGTACAAGTTCAAAGGAGAAAAAGGAATTTGTGACAACTACCGTAGACTCACTCTTTTAGATGCAGTTGGTAAAGTTTTTAACATTCTTGACGAATCAGTGGCTTTGGAACATATGTCGTGTACTCATTCATAAAGTGGTTTTAAATCTGGCAGGGAAACAACCAACATGATATTTTCTGTAAGGCAGGCGCTGGAAAAGTGCATTGACCAACAGGTTCCTCTGTATAATGTTTTTGTCGATTTGAATAAAGTTTTTGATACAGTTAACAGGGATACTCTTGGGACGATACTCGGGAAAATAGGATGTCCACTAATATTTGTGAATATATTCAAAAAGTTGCACTGAGGTATAAAGCTTAGAGTTATCATAAGTGGCAGGTTGTCGAATGAGACTCCAGTAAATAACGGAGACAAGTAGGGAGATGTTTTGGCCCCAACATTATTCTCGATATTCTTCTCTGTGATACTGACTCACGCGTTTCAGCGTTGTAAGAGGAATGTTCTTTTGGAATTCAGAACTACAAGAAAGGTTTTTGATTTGAGAAAGTTCATCTTCAAATGGAAGACTATTTATGCGATGATTAGACAGTTCCTTTACGCCGACGACAAATACTTTCTGGCTCATACTGTGGATGACATGCAACATATTGTGGATATATTTGAAGCCTCTTGTACTACATTTCGTTTTAAAATAAGCTTAACAAAACAAAATAATGTTTACCTCCGTAAGTTAACTATAACCGTTCATGGTACTAAGTTGGCTGTTGCTGAAACTTTTATTCATTTGAGAAGTACATTGACTAAGAATGGCTATTTGGATGCAAAAATGTATCTGAGTCCTATAGGATGCTTGGAAAATGGCTATAGACTAATTGTCATATTACCCATAAAACTAAAAGAAATGGTTATTAGTCTTGCCTGTTAAGTGCTCTTTAGTACTCATCTGAGACATGTATATCGTTTCGAAGGCATCTGAAAATACTTGAGTGTTTTCATCAGAAGTGTTTCAGGGGGATTTTAAAGAGGAATACCAAAACACCTGATACAGAAATCCTTATAAGGGCTAGATGTACAAACACCGAGTCTCTCATCGTAACGGCCCAACAACGCTGAGCAGGTCATATTGGGTGTATAAGTGATGATAGACTACCGAAGCAACTCCTTTACGGTCAGCTGCATGCAAGAAAACGTCCATTGCATAAGCCTTTGAAGAGGTATAAGGATTGCCCAAAAAGCAATTTATGAATATAAAAATAAATCCTGACAACTAGGGAAAGCTAGCATTAAGGAGGGCTGAACTGAGCATCCATGTGGATGATGGTTGTACCAATTTTGAGAGGGAACGCATTAAACATGCTAACCTCTAGCGTTAACTTAGAAAGAGACACACCTATAATGGTGATGAAAATGTAGATAACTGGAGATGTCCAACAAGTGGTCGGATTTTACTAAAACTGGATATGTCAATCATCGAGTGATAGACGATCTGTACATGCAAGTTTCTCTCCAGGAACAGACAATGTGACTTGCACAATGTGTAATAAAGTTGGTAAGTCGGTTTCTGGTCTCAAGGGAGATGGACCAGCATCAAATTCCACTAGCTGATCCAATCGATTTAATGAGAAGAACGCCCTTCCTGAGGCACACTTGCTCCAAACTTTGTGAATCAGCAGCCAGACTGATGAGCTACTTGAAGGGATATGAACGGAGGAGTCCTGATGCTGAGTATGTGAGATTATGAGGGACAGCAGTGATCTGTAAGAGATTATACAGTTGCCATATATATATATATATATATATAGTGTGTGTGTGTGTGTGTGTGTGTGTGTGTGTGTGTGTGTGTGTGTGTGTGTGTAAAACTCTCACAGATTAAACACATTCTACGCTCTGAGGTGTAACAGTTATTGTCGTGGGAAATTGACACGGTGATGCGAGTTCAAATCCTGGACGAGACTGATAGCATTCCACATAGCACTAATACCCTTGGGAAAGGTATGAATCCAATCATTTTCCCACTAGCTATCGATAAATAATAGAGCAGACTAGGTTCTTTAGCCTTAGTTAGGCAACGAGTCTAGGAGAAGGAAAACTCCGCATTCAAACCTGTTAAACTCCGCTTAAAAAAATTGACCCTGTGTCACATCCAACCTGTGCGGAGTAGTTCGTAAATGCATACAACACTCTGATCCCGAAAGAAGAGACTGGGAAGGGTACTTTGATTCTAAACAGAGTTCCAGGATTATTATAAGCAGCTGCTATATTCTTACTGATACTACACTAGTTTGAAAATAATTGAGCTGCTTAAAAATGTCCATTATTACCTATTGTAAGGAGGTGCTCGTGGTGTAATGGTTATCATCGTAGGAAATGGACACGGTAACACGGGTTCAAATCCATGATGAAACTGATAGCATTTCACATAGCACTAATACCCTTGGGAAAGGTATGAATCCAATTATTCTCCCTACAGCTATGGGTAAATAGTAGGACAGACCGAGTTCTTCAGCCTTGGTGAGGCAACTAGTCTAGAAGGAAAACTGAATTCAAACCTGTTAAACTCCGCTTTAAAATTGACCTTGTGTCATATCCTGCCCGAGCGGAGGGATTGGTAAATATGATTACCTACTGTAAACCTAAACTTACTCTAATACTTACTTGCTTTTGGTAGGGTTCACCTAACGTTCGTGCCGGGTGGGTGATATTAGGTTGATCGCATGGTCCCAGCGTGACTTCCTCCCAGGCAGTTCCTGCTTGGCAGGGCTAAGTTTATCGCTCGGCGCCTAAGGCAACCTAAAGGGAAGTCATGAGGAACCAAGAATGTTCTGAGACAGCTCCGCATGAGTCTCGATTAGTGCGTGCCCCCACCTAAACACACACCCACACACACATTAAAATGACCTTGTGTCAAAAATGACTTGGTGAGAAGTTGGATAAATCCATACTCTAATCATTCTCACACAAATCTAATGACACACATTTGTAAGAAACAATTCTATTTCTAAAGTCAAATTTTTAATTAGCCTTTGGGGAAATGCAGAAGTTTGCTTTTCAATAGATTAAAAATAATGAATAAATTCAGACAGTGCTATTTTGGTTGAATTATTAAATTTGAAGAAACCAGGGTATGATGAAATAAAAGATATCTACGAGTACCATAAGCAATGCTAAAAATAGGTTTTCGGGTTTGGTTTAAAGGGTTGTTCATCTTCCTCAATCGAGTTCTCATCTTCAAGTTGGACGCGGTAAAAAAAAAAAAAATTAAATTTAAATTAAAACGAGGTGAACCCGGTCCTGGGAATTCCAACACTGTGGCAGCACCTTCCCATTGCACTAAAAGGTAGAGTTGAAATTGTCTGACGCTTTCATGACACTGGTCGCGCGACCGGGCATTTTTTTCTTTTTGGCCTAACCATCACAAGCGTAGATGATCCCTGCGTTAGATGAAGATTAAGGCTAGTTTTCAATGTAAACTTTTACTTTTTTTCCCCCAAATAATTTCTTTGCAAAACAACGCGCATGCGTATTTTGCATCCTTTCCAATTAATGTCAGCTTCTATTAATCGCGACTTGATACGCGAGCGATTAACTTCTTGATTGCTGCTCAGTTTTTTTTCTTACTTTCTTTAAAATGTTCGTTTCGTTTTTTTGTTTTGGCGAAAATCTTTTGGTGCGTAAAACAAAACGTGTAGTCTCAGTAGTACCTGGCGGCACCACAATAATTACATTTTTCTTTTCCTTGATATATATTTTATTTTAGACGACGTGTATATTAGAATATTTTAAGAAAAAGAAACTGATTGAACCCGAAAGTGGGGAGACAAATTTAAATTAACTTTCTTTTTTTTTTTTTAATCGTATTCCTGACATTATTTCTTACTGACATTCACTGTATTTTTTGATATGATGAAAAATCAAGATATTGGTATTATTAGATCATTATTTATATCATTATCATTCATTATGTATTTTACAAAGCGAAAAAATAGACTGACCACTATCGTTAAAGAGCTTCCAAAAAAAAAAAAAAATGTTATGAAGAACCTAAGGGGAATAATTCTATGAAACTTTCAATAGATTTTTCTGTTCAAGTGTGAAATGTTAAACATTTTCTCTAAATAATAAAGCTGGCAATCTTGCCCGAAATTTTCTTCAGCTGACCCATGTCACGTCAACAATTTTTTTATCTTAAAAAATTTACGTTACTTCAAACTGATGACTATTTATATCTCTTTACTTTCTTTATAAACTTTTTTTTTAATTTGTTACTTTGTACTTTACTACAACTACTGTTAAGTCAGTGATAGTTATTTAAATCCCCCCAAACTTTCTTTTTGTGTTTTGGTTGAGAAAGTTTATCCAGAGTGTCAGTAGGAAGAATCAATTATCTTAATTAAAAAAAATATATATGATGAAATTCTTTACAAAGATTTTCTTAGAGCCAATTAATTCTCTAAATCAGTCCCAAATTAAATTATTAGACCTAACAAAAAAATCATCAACGTCAAATGAATGAAACAGAACTTCAAAAGTTACTTTTTTTCCCCAATAGTATAGTTAGTTACGAAATCAGTATACTCAAACTGTCAATGTCATCTTAAAATGACAAAGTATTTTAGCTGTACTGGACGACTGATGATAACAAAGCAATAATTAAGCGGGCATGCATATCAACAGTAGCAAAGTCATTGTTTTACGGTTAGGTGAAAGTGGGATTCGTGGAATTAAAGAACGAAAAAAAGAAAAATAGCCCATTCCGTGCATTTCTTGTCTTAAGAGGGTATTAGACAATTTCATACTAAAGATTATGGACACTGGACAAAACAAATAAGCACGTTCTTACGGGCGCATAGCACCAACCTTCATTGTGCGCGCGAGCTCGCTTGAATTATTGTAGCTTTTTCTTTTCCCAGTAAATCTAATTCATAATTCTTTATTTTTTGAAGTACCCATATTGGCTTATTAAAATAATCAATGACATGCTAATGACCATGCTATAGAATAGTGGCAATGTTTCTTCTGCTACAACAAATTTAACAATGGTTTAACAATGAAAGAAACTATTCTTTTCATGAATGGCAAGAAGTGGCAAGGGATTTGAAAGCCCGATATGAACAGGGTTTCTACACTTACTAATACTAATAATAGTTAAAGTAATAGTACCACTACAACAAAGTAGTAGTAACTACTACAACAGTTGTTGTAGCAGTAGTAACATCAACAGTAGTTGTATATTGATGTCTTTGTTTTTTGTTTGGTTGTTTGTGCGTGAGTGAGTGGTAGGCCCACAAGGAATGAAAAGAAGAACGATTGCCCATTTCTCTCTTTCTTACTTCTTGCTGTTGTGTGTGTGTTGGTGTGTATAAGTGCTCTCCTCTTACTATATGTGTAAGTGTGTGATCTTTCTACCCCACTCCCTGTCTCTGTCTGAAGGTGTACTCTTACCTCTCTTTGTATGTATGAGTGAGTGAGAGTGAGTGTGTATGTATGCGCTTGCATGTTTATTAGTTCGCTCGGAATGGAGATATGCTCAACTGTTCTGGAGATTTTATGGAATGTTTAATTGCCTTTCCCTATACTAGATTACATCCAGTCCTTCCTCATAGACTGGCAATTGGAATAATTCATTTGAACAGTCGTAAAATTTCTTAACTAAATGAAATGATGTCGTTACTTCAACTGGATGAACAGGGTTAGATTGCCCGACATAATACTTACTTGTAGTACATACCACTTAACCAATGCAGGTTTGTTAGTTCTTCTCATATTCACTTTTTCTCTTTATACCTTCTTGACGCAAGATGTCCTATTAGGATAATTTGTTGATTACAGTTTACCTTCAAAGCTTACTGTGGATTTATCTTTTTGTACCATTAAAACCTTTATAATCACCTTTTAACACTGGGATTTGGGTCTGGGGCTAATAATGTCTTGGCTTTTAAACATTCCTTTCAGACGAGAGGATAGTTTAAGTTTACAAACTTTTTATAAAATGTATTAATGCCAATTACTTTGAAATAATTTAAATCCACTAATTAGTGACTATCAGTGTTAGTTTATTTAACTTAAGGAAGTACTTTTTTCACTTCGTAAAAGTTTTTTTTTGGTTTGTTTTTTGGGTTTTTTTTTTTAATTGAAGTAAAAGACTTACCCCAGATCCTAAATTTAGAGATATTTTTAAACTCACCAGTTTTATAAACCTTATGTAATGAATATTTATTTTCTAAATCATTTTGGGGTTTAGTTTAAATAAGATTGGGAGATTTTTCTAAAGCTAGTCACTTAGGATCAGTACGAAAGTCAATATCGTTTCGTTTGTATTTTTTTAAAGAAAAGAAAACCACCACAATTTCATTCAAAAAAAAAAAAAAAGAACAATTTTCTCGCTTCTGACTTTGCTTATTTTAAGTAAAGACTATAATAATGGTCATATACATTTTATCATATAAGGACTATTTATCATCCAAAATAACTTTGCATCGTTATTTGCAAAAAGAATTTGTTTATTTTTTTATATATTTCTTCTTTGAAAAATTTCACACCACTTGTATGAAAATTTTGCCTTCCGAGAAAGAGTTCATTAGTAAACTGGCAAATAATTAAAGAAATACCGTTGGAATCTTTAAAGTTTTAATAGTGTAAAAATATATTTAATAGTTTCGGTGAGGATTGCAAAATCTTAACTTTTCAAAGTTCTAAATAACTTTTTCACGCTTAAAGTGTCCATCTTTGTTCATTTATGATACTTTTATTTTATTTTCATTTTTATGTTTACTGCTTTTTATGCTTTGAATTGAATGTATGTGTGCGATGACTATTTTTATATGTTGATGTTTATTTTTAATGTTTTGATATAAGAATTGTTACTTTTTTGTCTTTTTTTTTCTTCTTTTTTAACTAGCTACATATTTTTTCTTTAGCCAAAGAATCGTCGACACAAGTTAACTGGTTCATTCTGCAGATAACTTTAAGTTTGTGATTTGATACAAATGGTCATAAATATCACTTTTTGTATTTTATCTGTTTTTTTTAAGCAGACCAACTGGTCTTAAAATGTTGAAAATTGTCACAATTGCCAACCTTAACTTATAGAGACAAAATTTAATTTGTTGATTACAACAACAAACTTTTATTAAGTTTCTCTTCAATTTTTTTAATTTGTTATTAACTATCTTAAAACACTGTTTCAGACATTTACTTCAACTTTGGTATATTTCTATTACTTTTTTTTATTGTCGTTGTCTTTTCGTTGCTGCTAAAGTTTTATTTTCTGTTTACTCAAAATATTATTTGAGCTGAAACCTAATTTTCAAAATACTTCTGTATTTAACTTTTTCGTTTGTTTTTATTTTTTGTTGGGATAATTTAAAATATTTTTTGTGTAAATTTATAGAACTATTTGTTTCGCTGCTAAGTAAATATTTACTATTGTTATGCTTGAAGAGCATAGTAGTATTATAAATTACTGATGCAAATAACCAAATGTGCTTATTGGACTGCACATGTCTACATTTTTGTTTGTGTGAATATACCCACACAACGATAACTCATTGTGTAATAATGTTTATTGTTTGTTAGATTTTAATATTCTGGTTACCATAAGCTTATCAACAAGTCATAGTATTATTATTCACAGAAAGTTTTAGTACTTTATAAATAAAGTCACTTAAAAATATCTTTTTTCATTTTTTTTTTTTTTTCTTTTGGCGTTCAAACCATTTACTATTTTCTACTCACTGACCCCTAAAAATAGAGTAAGAAGATAATCAACGAAATATTCAAGAAGCTGACGAAACGTTTAGGATTATGAAATGTTACATTTAATAAGGATCATTTCTTTTGTTTTAATGCAAATTTTAAGGGTGACAATTTAGATTTATCACAACTTAGTACTCCTGCTATAAAAACACTTTTATTTCCTCACCTATGAGTAAGGTAGATTTGCATTAAAAAAAAGTGACTTATTATAAATATGGCGGTGTATACTAGGGTCCTATTTTTCAGAAATGCCCTTCCCTTATTTTCAATGCATGCTAAAAATTTAGGTGATAAACCATAAGATGATGATAATAGTTAATGAATACTTAACACATTTTATTTTACATATATATATATATATATATATATGAAATTTTATTTTTTTCAGCTATTGTATAAAAGGCTCAAGTTTATAGGTCCTATGAATAATTAGCTATGTCATTTTACTTGTAAATTATTAATGGACAAGGCTCATTGACTAAACCTAGGAAACGTTACAAGTTTTGGATTCATAAATTTTTAACTTCTGGTTTCTATCCCTGTGGAGAGAAATAATCCATTCGATTTTAAGTAGCAGTCTTAATTTTGCACGTAAAATTAGTATTTGTTTCAAAATTTTTGGCTAATTTATTCACATTTACTACTCATTTTAACCCTAGGTTAATTACAAAGTTTGTTTTTTTGGGGGGGGGCGTAAAAGTTGTATTAGATGCCGTTGAGTGTATATTGTAATGTATTTTATAAACATTTCTTTGTTGTAAACTGATTTTTATTTTTTCATTTATGCTTTGCGTCTCTGGAAAAGCCTGTTTTTTTTTCGCTCCACAACACCCACGAAATTCATTGAAAATTACAATGATGAGGATGCCCCAAAACACACACACACACACACACACAGTCCACATTCCACTAAAAGTGAAAAAAGAAGGAAGTAAAAATGTCGGTTACTCCTTCCTCTCACTCTATTCATGATCCTCACTTCCGGAGAAATTCAACAAATTTACTATTAGAGCATAATAATTTGACAGGCTTAAATATGCTACATTGTTAATATAGTCATACTCAATTACACATTCCATAGGGTTGTGCCACAGTTGTGGGATCTTTCCTAAGTTAGCATACAACTTTAAAACGTTCATATACTACTAGTATCTACCAGTATATTTTCCAGAACGGGACAATGGATAGAACAGCTGATTATTACAAATTTGGTTAAAAGAATACACAAGTAACACATTAGGAAATTAAAAAATTGTTTCCTTAAAATTTTTGAACCATGTAAAAAATTTTAAATGCTTATTTTTATTCTACTGAGTTTTCTAAGTTTAATAGACCACTAATATTCTGTTCCTTTTCCAATTTAAAAGGAAATCATACATTGCCAACTTTTATCAAGTTACTTCAAATACATTAGATTCTGGTGTCAATGTATTTTCTTTTAATAACTAATTCATTAATCTTTTTAGCAAAAAGAAATCCAGTATTTATTACATTTACAAACTTTATTGTATCATGTGCTTCCGGTAATTTTCTTTTTCTTTTCTTTTTTGCTTAAAAGAAAATTTGATTTCAGTATATATATAACTGAAACACATTACAAAATATTTTAAAATATGATGATGGAACCACACATTTTGTTTTAGTTTACTTTTGAATTATGAATTATTTGATTTTATTGATTTTTTTTTTTTTTTTGTGTGTGTGTGTGTGTGTGCATATATTTGGTGTGCACAAATTTTCAACACATTTTTTTTTTTTTTTTTTTTACTTGACAATAGAAACCTTTTTGTTTTTGCTTTTAAGGTCGGTTGTATTTTCTTATGTATCTTCAAAATTAGAGTTGTTTCATTAAACTTATTTTTATATACGCTGGCACATGTCGTTTACAAATCTATAAAGGTAAATTCTAAATTTAAGTTATTTCTCTTCATCAAAATAATTTAGAAATTTAAGGAAAACTTTTTAATGTAAATCCAATTCCACATATTACATATTTGTCTGATGATTGTAAAATCTCTCTCTCATATACATATTTACCAACCCCTCCGCTCGGGCAGGATATGACATAAGGTCAATTTTTAAGCGGAGTTTAACAGGTTCGAATTCAGAGTTTTCCTTCTCTTAGACTAGTTGCCTCACCAAGGCTGAAGAACCCAGTCTACCCTACTATTTACCCATAGCTGGAAGGAGAATAATTGGATTCATATCTTTCCCAAGGGTATTAGTGCTATGTGAAATGCAATTAGCCTGGTCCAGGATTTGACCTCGTGTTGCCGTGTCCATTTCCTACGACGATAACCATTACACCACGGGCACCTCCACTCTCACTCTCTCTCTCATATATATAGCAGTAGATGTATTCATTAATGCTCTAGCAACCTGCATCATTTTCAGGAAATGCTGGTGGTCTAATGATTTTTGTCATAGAAAAGGGACATAGTGACTAAAGTTCAAATACTGGATGAGGCTGCATTTCACATAGTACTCATAGATTTTGGACCCAACTATTTCCCCTCCAGCTATGAGCAAATAGTAGGGCAGACAGGGCTCTTTAAACCTTGGTGTAGAAGAAGGAAAACTTTGACTTCAAACCTGTTAAACTCTGCTTAAAAAATTGACCTTATGTCACATCCTGCTCATGCAGAGAGGTTTGGTAAATATATACATCATTTTCAGCTAGAAGGGCGTTTGTGACCTTTCCTAGGTTAGGTTTATTGCCTGGTGCCCCTTATAAGGGGAATGCCAACGGGGCCAAAGGTATTTTTGGCCTTGCCGGATGCGTGTGGTCTTCGGCCCTGCGACCAGACCCACCTTAAAAGCGGCCTTGTGCCACATTCACACGTTGGTGGGATTTATGATAAATATATAGAAGCTTTGATAACAGTATTTTCAGGGACTCTCTCTGGTTAGTTTTTACAGGCACTTTTTCAATAAATAATGTGACGTTATCAAAAGTTGACTGACTAACATGCACAAAAATACCATTGACTAAATCAATCACAGCTTATATAAAAGAAAGATTTTTTTTTTATTATCATTTATTTATTTATTTATTTTTATTTATTTATTTTTTTTTTTTTAGAACTTTTTGACACCCCAGTTGTGATAGGTTTTAGATCTATATAGCTATCTGTGTATAGTAGCTTGCATGGACATTGATATTAATTTATAACCTACCAGGTGATATTAGCACTTTAGTCATAGAGGAACAGCTCTTTCTGTTTGAGATTTTCAGAACTTCTACAATGTACACTTCTCCAATTGCATATCTAATCAAATGGTATTTTTAATTTTTGCATTTTCCTAGTATTATAAACTGCTGTTAATGTGATAGTGAAGATCATTTATAAACAATTGAAGGATGTTTGTTTTTGTTTTTTGTTTTTTTTTTTTTGTTTTTTTTACTGCCCGTCTCAGTCTCTTTTTTTTCCTCCCAATTCTTTGATAGATCCGAAAGTATTGTATATTTATGTGTAGCAAGAATTTGGAGGTCATTTGAAATGGCATTCTTGTTATCATAGTCAAAAATTTTTTGAATTACATAGTTTAATAAAATGATGCTGATAATTATGACTGCAGTTTTGTTAAAAAGAAAAATGCCATGGCAGAGAATGAAATTTCATCTAAGTATTATAAGTAAAATAAACTTTCCCCCTTACTAACAGATAATATATCAATCTTAGGAGGTGCCCGTGGTGTAATGGTTATCATCATAGGAAATGGATACAGCAACACAAGTTCAAATCCTAGACAAGACTGATTGCATTTCACATAGTACTAATACCATTGGGAAAAGTGTGAATCCAATTATTCTCCCTACAGCTATGGGTAAATAGTAGGGCAGACTGAGTTCTTCAGCCTTGGTGAGGCAACTAGTCTAGGAGAAGGAAAACTCTGAATTGAAACCTGTTAAACTCCACTTAAAAATTGACCTTGTGTCATATCCTGCCTGGTAAATATAGATAATATATCAATCTTACACTTTGACTTTATAATTTTGTACTGTTTAAATATCATTGTTCCATCAAAAATTAATTCTGAATAGAGAGGAATAATTTGAAGGACAATAATTTTAGTTGGATTCTTTATTTGTTGAATGTTGCATTGTGTACCTTTTTGAACCGTTTTGCCGCTTATTCATATTTTCAGCACTAATGTATCAATATTTGATTGTATATCAATAGAAGTAATTGAATCAAACCAGAAGACTATTTGAAAATAATTAAATGGACATTTTTTGTTTTTTTTGCCTCTGTTACTGGAACCTGGAGATGTATTTGAAATGTGATACTTTCAAGCTCAATTTGGTAAATAGATTTTAGAAGTGAGGATTTGAATGAAAGTATTACTAGTGACTTAAAATTCAGCCGAAGTTGATGGATGCTCTCAATTTAGATTTTTATTTTAGTATCATAAACAATATAGTTATTTACCAAGCTTAACTGTGGCATATGGGCACCCAGTGAGAACTGAACTCATTAACAATGGTCTGCTAATCCAGCTTACTAATCTTACACCACGTGTGTGTGTGTGTGTGTGTGTATATATATATATATATATATATATATATATATATAAATATATATATATATATATATATATATAAATATATATATATATGAGTAGAAGTAAAGTTGGTGATTGTAACTGCAGGTGAGCCAAAGCTACTACACTGAGGTGTAGGGGAGGGCGCTACTCCTTTCTCTGGATTGCTCCACTTTACTCTTGATACATAATTTATAATGCTGAGTGTTAAGCAAGGAAGTATCGAGTACCTTTTTTCTTTTCTTTTTTTATATATGACTCCACCTGGGATTGAATCCCTGTCTTCTGAGACATTTGCAAACACTATTTTGTGTGTGTGTAAATGTAAAAATATGAAGAAAAAACAAACTAGGTATTCAGTGGATGATTTTAGTGATAGTTATTATTTGCCAATGTTAAACATTCCAGTTTTTACATTAAACCATCATCAGGGTATTTAAATATATGATGTATCATCTGGATTATATTTAATTTTTTATTTGTTTGACTGTATCTCCAGCAAAGTGGTAAGACCCTCCTCAGGAGTGTCCTGGGTATGACACTAAACTGTATTTGATGGTGAAGCTCTGGTTCTGGAGAGTGTAGGGTACCCCTTTGTCTTTTTTTCCAGGTTTACTTTAACATATTAGGGTCTCATCTATGGGTCGAATAAAGTTAAGTTGGCAACCGTTGTCAAGGGTGACTCAAAGGCTCCCTTTTCAATAGCTACTGCACCGAAGTGTAGGAGAAGGCACTAGTCTTTTCCCCTGGATTGCTCCACTTTACCCTTGATATGTACCTTATAATGCTTAGTGTTAAGAAAGTGGTGTCAAGTACCATTTTTTTGAGTCTGTGGTATGACTTGACCTGAAATTGAACCCCTGTCTAATGTACCATTGGTGAACACTCTACCCACTAGATCAATTTGGCCGGTAGATCTGTTTAAAACTTATTCCTATTCAATTCGACCATGTGTTAAAACAAACTTTATGAAACAATGACCCAAAATCTAAATATGAACATATATAGAACATGATTCCATAACCTATCTGTATAAAATAACCCTATACAGGTTGACATGCAATTATAGTCAATCAATCAGTATATGTTGATTGTATTTACCTAACCCTTCTACCACAAGCAGGGTGTAACACAAGTTTGCTTTAATTTCAATTTTTCATTTCTTGATTCTCAGTTGTCATAAAAGTTATTATATAATTTATTATTTAAAATAATCTCATCTTTGTTGTTAGTCATTCTCTATCCTCTTTTAGATGTCTGTTCTATTTGGTTGTACTCTACTCCCTCCCCTGTGGTGAATTGAATGAAGAGTTCATTTCCAAATTCTGAAAATGTTACCAGATACAAAGTAGGCTAGAAATGTGTAACAACCAAAATAAAGAAACTAGCCCAAATATATCAGTATATTATAAAATTCCTCATCTCAGAAATTTGGACAGGAAATAAAATAGTTGTAATCATATTTTATAAAAAAAAGTATTACCTTGCCTTATCAAAATAAAAACAGTCCAGTCAGGGCTGGGACTGTAGAATCATATTACACCCAACCCCTTCGCTCAGGCAGGATATGACACAAGGTCAATTTTTAAGCGGAGTTTAACAGGTTTGAATTCAGAGTTTTCCTTCTCCTAGACTAGTTGCCTCACCAAGGCTGAAGAACCTAGTCTGCCCTACTATTTACCCATAGCTGGAGGGAGAATATTTGGATTCATACCTTTCCCAAGGGTATTAGTGCTATGTGAAATGCAGTCAGTCTCGTCCAGGATTTGAACTTGTGTCGCCGTGTCCATATCCTGCGAGGATAACCATTACACCACTGGGACTGTAGAATACCCTGACTCCATCCTGCAGATGAGTAAGACTCCCCCCACCCAACAAGTTTTCCGGACATAGCACTAAACCATCTGATGGTGAGGCTCCATTTCTGGAGTTTGGGCGAATGTGGTGTACCTTTTCATTGCAATTACTCCCAGGTTCACTCTGACCCAGAATGGTAGTATCTGTTAAGGTTCAATCTATGGGTCAAATAGAACTGTTTAATCATTTACTTGGGATTAAATAAATTTATTAGTGTTAAATAGCAATACTTGAAACCATTTAACTGTGTGCAAATAGAATTATTAATGTTGGATAGCAATACTTGAAACCATTTAGTGTCCTGATTATGACTTTAGACTACATGTAGTGGTTAGGCTCCAGTCCTGGAGGTTTGGGGAATGTGGAGTACCTCTTCATTATTACTCCTAGGTCCTCTCTGACCCAGAGTGGTAGTATCTGTTAGGATCCCATCTATGGGTCAAATAGAACTGTTTAATCAATTACTAGACTTTTAACCATTTAACCGTGTAAACTAATGAGCTCTGATTCATTTTAAAATGTTACCTACTGACTATTCATTTGCAAATCACACACACACATATATATAAAACAAGATTTGTCATTAAATAACCTAGAAGGGTTGATATGCTATAAAACAACCAACCAAACAATTTTTTTTTTTTTTTTAAATGTAGCATCTAACCAATTGTATTATTAAGATATTTCTACTGATACAGAAATGCTAGTAATTGACTATAAAGTAATCTTGGGACATTTTAGCTAATTATTTTCGATTTGTGAGAAGTATTTTGTTTAGCTAAAGACATGGATATACCATATTCAATGGGTCAGTAAGGAAAGTACTATGACAGCAAGACATAACCTATAAACAAAGTTTAAGAAGACAAATAAGACAGCATGTGACACATTCACCTAAGAAGGCTTGAAATACCGGTTTTAAAAAAGAAAGAAAAAGTATCGAATATCAAAGCAAAATCAATTGATATACAAACTTTTTTTTTTTTTTTTTTTTTTTTTTTTAATTCACTAATTGCTTGTATTTAGGTATTGAAAATTTAGCAAAAATAAACCCCAACAAGAAAACATCACCTAAAATTTAGAAATGCACAACTTCCTTAAAGGCTAAGGAACCAATGATTTACGGTGTAAACTATGTTAATTATATGAACATCTATATAAATTTAAATTTGTCTAAATTTGAAAAGAATTTGCTTTTTACTCGTTAATTTAAAGCTTTGAATAACTGAGGGTGAACTGTTTTAGTTCCCAATGCTTAACACAAATAGTTCCATAAAATAGAAATACATATTTGTTCACTAATCTTGAAAATAAAACTTTCAATAACTTTTTTCATAATGTTAACTTCTGAAATGTCTGTGGCAGATCAAGTGATTTTTTTAAAAAATGTGGTAGAAATAGATATCATGAATTTTTGATTTTTTTTAAACCTTTTTTATTTGGCTACAAAGATTTCCTATATTTTTAGCAATCTCTCTATAAAAATATTTTTTTGATATTTTCATGTTTATTTTTGTCAATTTCCTCATGTATTTCTTGACTTTCTCACATTAAATTTTTTATTGAAAAAGTTATTTTCTAAGTATATCACCCCTGGCAAAAATCATGAAATTTCTGTACTTTGAGAATGTTTATCCAGATTTTTTACTTAATAGCAAATAAACAATCAGATATGAGACAACAATTTTTGCTTAACACCTGAACATTCTGGTTGGTTGTGTTTTATGGCATATCAACCCTTGTTAATTGTTTGATGCAAAAATCCTTGTTGAAGACCAGTAGTGGTACTATTTAACAGATAGCTGGTGGGATAAAGGGATTCATACTAGAGTTGGGCAATTTGTTTTGGTTTCATTTCTTTCTCTCCCCCCCCCCACCTTTGATACAGCAGTTTTTGATTCAGTAATTTTGCTTTTTAAATAAGTCATTCATTTGCTTGTGTAATGATAGTTGGTATCTGATTTCATTTGAGATAGACAAATTTGAAACTTAGTTTGATCAACTCACTATTTCCCATGTATTTCTAGTCCAGTCTTGAAAATATATGACTGGAAATAAAATAATCTTTCTAAATAAAATAAAATCTAACATTAAGATAAAACTGGTGACTATTTTTTTTTTTTAAATTTTTACTTGCTATTTTGTTAACTTAATTTTACCACAAAAAGTATTGTTTTGAAAACTGAAACAAATAGATTTCCCATTCATTTCCTAAAACCAATCAAATGATTTTATCATATTTTTGTTCAATCTTTAATCTGAAAGTCTTTCCTTGGATATGGTCGCTCAGTAGTGATAGCACTAAACCAAATGATTTTGGTTTCATGAAAAATTTTGATATGATTTCAGTGTGAAAATGAAACTGAAAAAAAAAAGTTGGCTTTTCGGTCAAACCACCCATCTCTAGTTCATACTTTTCCCAAGGGCATAAGTCTGAAAGTGAATGTAATAGTCCAACTCGAGTTTGAACTTGCCTACTTTGAGGTCACAGTCCAGTACTTTAACCATTATGCCACAGGGACTTCGCCTAGAAAACATGAGGATTTTTTAAAAAAATGAATAACCTAAAATTCAAACTTAGAAACTTAAACTTTTTAGTAAATTACAATCCATATTGAATTTTTCTGGTTAATCTTATGTCCACTGTTCTGTAAACTTTTTTGATGTTTTGTAATGTAAAACTAACTGTTTTCTATTTTGTGCACCCTCATATCCCACTTTTAGAGCTAATTTCCTTCAGAATGTAATAGTCTGATTGCTGATTGGTCGTGTTTTATGGCATATGAAAACTTATAGGTTATTTAATGCCAAATTCTGTTTATACATATATGTATTAAATATATATGATTTTAAAAGAATAGATTAGTGGTAACATTGTTAAATGAACCAGAACTCATTTGTTTGCATACAGTTAAATGGTTCTATGTTTCTATTTGACCCATAAATGATGAGACCCTAACAGGTACTACCACTCTGGATCAAAGTCAACCTGGGAGTAATGGCAATAAAAAAGTACTCCGCATTCCAAAAGTCCAGGACTGGAGCCTTGCTATCAGATGGTTTAGTGTTATATCCAAGACACTCATTGGAGTCTTACACCTCTGCAGAGATGCAGTTGGTGTATTCTACAGCCCTACCTGAAGGGGTTGGAACATTCTATATTCATAAAATGTCTCAGACAAATTATAATAATTTTTACATTTTCCAGATCAAATAGAGAAAAGGTTATCAAAAAATAACAATTACGTTATTATACCTGATTAAATTTTTTTTAGGCCGGAACTTCATCCATGAAAAACAATATTCTTCATTAAGCCCTTACCAATTTTCTTGAATAGTAGCTGATGGAACCTTATCATGGAGTCTTTCCTAATTTTTTTTTTTTTTCCCCCAACACTCTATAGGAAGATGTATTATCATCCTGAAGAAAAAATGACTTCATTGCCACCAAACTTATATGGTATGACAAAAATGTCCAAAATTTCAATGCGTAACTTTGAATTGACTGTCAGTTCTTGTCATTTACCTGACATGAAACCCTATATCACAAATGAGAAATTTGCACATCTTTAGATAATCATTTTTGTATCATTGGAATAGTTTGGTTTCTTTGTTTAATGGCATATCAACCTTTATGGATTATGTAATGCCAAAGCCATCCTTCAGTAGAACAATAGTGGTACTACTTAACTCATAGCTGGGGGGGGATAAGGTAATTCATGCTAATCCAAAACTGGGCCTTTAGCCAAATGAGTAAAGTGTTTGCCAATGGTCTGGGATACCGGGGTTCAATCCTAGGTTGAATCATACTAAAGACTCAAAAAATGGTACCTGATGCCACCTTGCTTAACACTCAGCATTATAAGATAAGGATCAAGGGTAAAGTGGAGCAATCCAGGGAATGGAGTAGTACCCTTCCCTACACCTTCAGGTCAACCTCATCTAAGATCATCAACTTTACTTTTTTTTTTTTTTTTTTTTTTTTTTAGTCCAAAAATGAATGTAATAGCGTAACTGAATTCCAAACTCACTTACTACAATGTCCATCACATTAGCCACCACACCACAGAGACTCCAACACATGCACCCAGTCAGCTGGGGCTGTAGAATACACTGACTGCACCTCTGCAGAGGAGTAAGGCCACCCCCTACGAGTGTCCTGAATATGACACTAAACAATCTGATGGTGAGGTTCCAGCAGTGCTGGAGCGTGGGGAATGCGGAGTACCCCTTCATTGCCATTGCTCATAGGTCCACTCTGGCCCGGAGTGGTAGCACCTGATAGGGCCCTATCTATGGGTTAAATAGAACTAATAGCATACTTATTCTAAAATGAATTGTTTGAGTAGACTGAATAGCTTGAAATAGAAATGTTTTTCACAATTAAACCTTACTTACATTTAAACTGCGTGCTTATGCTTAACTGAATTATTTGAAATAGAACTGTTTTTCAATATTAAAACTGTATTTACACTTAACTGAATTGTTACATATAACTGCTTGAATAGTTTGAAATGGAAATGTTTTTGACAATTAAACTGTGTACTTATGCTAAACTGAATTGTTTTAAATAGAACAGATTATTTACATAAAAATGGATTTGGCGTTAAATAACCTACAAAGGTTGATATGCCATAAAACCCAACAAACCAAACCATCCAACACGTGCACACCATTGGAATAGCATCAGACATTAGGCAATGCAGATTAAAAATTTATAACTGAATATCACTTTCATTTACTATATAATTGCTCCTCTGTAGCCCATTGAACTTTTGTTCTGTTTAGATGTTATTGCTATTTTTCCTTTAGTTTTCCTGTTTCTTTTTGGTGATTTCTTATAGTTTTGTCATGAAAATTGACTCCTTTTCTGCCCATAAATACATTTTCTATTTTCTGGACATATTGCTTTGAGTTTTCTATCCAGATATTTTGATGTTTTATTGGTCAAGTCATAAATAAGTTCCATTTTTTTTAGAAGCATGTTGTAACTGCAGTTTTCAAACTTCCAATGTTTTAAATACAACTGGAAATTATCTGATTAAAGATTGCCTTCATTGGTCATTCTTATTTCAGTTGTGAAAGAGTAGGTATTATAATTCAACTTATGATCTCACAACCCTAAACTGAAAAGGCATATTTGGCATATAATTTTCTGGAAGTTTAAGAATAATAAAAACACTACAGAAACAATTAAGAAAATTTGTAGTGTTTATAGCCAAAGTGTCATTACTGACTGCTAAGTCCCAAACTGGTTTTCAGAGTTTCCATCTGGTAATATGTCATTGAGAGATGAATTCAGACCAGATTACTTATCAGACTTTGATCAAGATGCTTTAAGAGAATCGGTGGAATGCAATCCATACATAAGTATTCAAGAATTAGCACTTGACCTCAACGTGTCCCAATCCAAAATCTGCTGCCACTTGAAAAAGATAGGAAAAAGGAGCAAGCTGATTGTTTGGTTTCCTCATATTTAGAATATTCAGGACAATCATATATCCATTGCAATAAGTCTTCTTTCAAGGCAGAGAAATGATCCATTTCTTAAGAATATCATTACAGGTGATGAAAAATGGGTCTTTTATGACAATGTTCAATGCAAAAGGCAATGGATTGAGAAGGAAGAATCTGCAGCTTCATGGAAAAAAAGTTATGGAATGTGTATGGTGGTATCCCTGCAGTATTATATATTTTGATTTTTTTAAAACCATAATCAGACACTCAATGCAGATTTATAATCTCAACAGCTGCAAGGAATTCATGAAAATATAAGAAAATACTCTGGACTCATCAATAAGAGAAACATTGTACTTCTTCATGATAAAGCAATGTCACATTCAGCAAGAATCGTACGGGGGGAAAAAAAAATACTGGATTTAGATTGGTCTGTTCTTTTTCATCCACCATATTCACCGAGTGGTTTTCATCTTTTTTGTTCTCTACAAAATTATCTAAATGACAAAACCTTTTAAGATCAAGTTGAGAACATTTGTGAAAAACTTGTTGTGCTCAAAACCAGCTGAATTTTACTTGAGAGGAATCAACAAGCTACCTGTTAAATGGCAAGAGGTGATTCAAAATAATGCCAAGTGTACTACTGATTGAAATTAATTTATTAAATTATTTATGAATAAATTATATTTTTACTAAAACCAAAATTATTTATAACTCAACCCAATACTAGGATGTTTTCCTTTTTGTAACCTTCTCCATTTTTTACTTTAGACTAGGAACAACCCCCATCTTTTTTGTAACCTTCTCCTTTTTTTACTTTAGACTAGGAACAACCCCCATCTTTTTTGTAACCTTCTCCTTTTTTTACTTTAGACTAGGAACAACCCCCATCTTTTTTGTAACCTTCTCCTTTTTTTACTTTAGACTAGGAACAACCCCCATCTTTTTTGTAACCTTCTCCTTTTTTTACTTTAGACTAGGAACAACCCCCATCTTTTTTGTAACCTTCTCCTTTTTTTACTTTAGACTAGGAACAACCCCCATCTTTTTTGTAACCTTCTCCTTTTTTTACTTTAGACTAGGAACAACCCCCATCTTTTTTGTAACCTTCTCCTTTTTTTACTTTAGACTAGGAACAACCCCCATCTTTTTTGTAACCTTCTCCTTTTTTACTTTAGACTAGGAACAACCCCCATCTTTTTTGTAACCATCTCCTTTTTTTACTTTAGACTAGGAACAACCCCCATCTTTTTTGTAACCTTCTCCTTTTTTTACTTTAGACTAGGAACAACCCCCATCTTTTTGCCAATCTACAGAGTTCTTCTTTAAGTAGCTTTTCATTATTTCAATTGACAGATCTCTTGTTGAAAAATTCTCTCGCTTCATGATTAATGTTATAACTTTTGACTATCCAGAAGCTGAACTAGATTCTAATATTCAATTGACTGTCAGAATATAGAAAGAAGATCAACAGATGGAAAAAAAATTGGATCTGGAAGTAAAAAGAGCCTTATCAGGAAGTCTTTCATAAAATTTAGCATTTCCATAAGGGGTTAGTCAAAGATATTTTTTTTATAAGAAAAGTGATTAATTGTTTCAAATCAATAGAAGCCATTTAGGCCAGTATGGCTGTTGTGTTGATTTTTTTTTTTTTTTTTTTTTACTCTTAAATTGTCTGAACAAATCATATGAATTGAAGAAAAAAAATTCTTGATTTTATATTGTTTGTTCAGACTATTTTCCCTGTTTTTTTTTTGTTTTTTTTTTTCCTTCATGATATTTCTTAGATTCCTTGAATTATGTAATATTTTCAAATCTTATTCCAGGTGGGTATGCACATCCCTTCTTATACATGTCCTTTTTTTTTTTTTTAATCTGTTTTGACCTTTGTGCTGGCTTCTGAATCTTCTTTTGAACTTTGCACATTTCTTGGTCAGTGTTGATTTGGTCTCAATTGTTCCTTCCTGATTAGTTGGTCCAGCATGCTATTCATCCCTATGCTCAGACTGTTGATTGTTTGATTTCTTTGTTTAATGGGATATCAACCTTCATGGGTTATTTAATGCCAGAGTCATCCTTGTAGGAGAATAGTAGTGATACCATTTAACCCATTACTGAAGGAATAAGAGAGGTTCATACCTTTCTTTTATAATGTTCGGAACTAATTCTTTGTGACCATTTTTGTAATGTTCCTTGAGGGAGGGGGGGTAATTTTGGCCGATACTTAAAATCTCTTCTCTCTCTTACAAATGTTGACTACTGAGTATAGAATGCTAAACAATACTAACTTGCAATGTTAAATTTCATATCTATTTTGCATACACATGTGTCTCTCTACTCTGTCTGACCCATTGATATATCCACCACTTCTAGTCACTTTAACTCCAGTAACAAAATCCATTTCAACACTTGTTTGTTGGCTAGAGATCTATGTTTGAATCACAAGTCTGTATCAGTACATTCTTCTATATAACACATTCCCAAAGATATTAGTCCAAACATTAACATAATACAAGTGGAGTTCATACTCACTACAATGTTGTAGTTCAGCACATTTTCCACTATGCCATCAGGACCTACTCACCTCTGCTGATTGTTTTATCTAAGTATAGTATTTGGGCAAATTCCTTCACTTTTCTTATCCACGAATTCTTCTTGATTATTTTGATTTGATTCCTTAAAGGTTAGAGTATGTCACTCCCACTCTCTCTCTCCATATATTGTCAGTTATACCTGACTTTAAAGTATCTTTATATCTTAGATCTTTTTGGTGATCCTCAGGTTTCATTTTTAGGGTGTAGTTGGTTCCACTTTTTACTCTTTGCAACAACTCCATGGAATATTATTATTACACACATCAATGATGTTATTCTTAAAACACTCAATATATTAGAACAGTATACAAAAGCTATTCCTTGCTACACAAATTACTTAAAGTAAAAACCCCACTGGAAGAAAATATGACCAAGAATTGTATTCTGCCTTATCAGCAAGGCTTAAAATATGCCAACTGCGTCCCTTGAGGATGACTCAACTGCATCTAGTGGTGTGGCTTTAGTTCTGGAGTTCAGCTAAGTATAAAGTCACTTCCTTGTTACTATTACTCCCAGGTCCATTCTGACCTTGAGTAGTAGTAATGTTTAGGATCCAATCTGGCTTCAAATAGTTTTGTTTGATGTAACATTTTGAACTATATTTATATGAAGGCTCTTAAAACATTTTTATTGTATGAAGAGTTTACCTGTTTGTGTGCAAATTATTAGTATCTAATAGGAATACTTCAAACCATATGATTGTGAACAAATTATTAGTATTTAATTGGAATACTTCAAACCATGCAATTCTGTGCAAATTGTTGGTATTAAATAGGAATACTTTTACACTAGAAAAAAAGCAAGAAGCATATGATATCCCAATGAAACTATGGTATGCTGAATGTGCAGATATTGCAAATATACCTGCTCAAGCCAAATTCCTTCTACCTAGACTGAAGCAAGCAGCAGGAGGCATTGGCCACTTCATGATTGCAAATAAAACAGGTTTCATGTGTTTTAAACAAAAAGCCGTCTCCTCTAAAATTAGTAGACCTGTTCACATACCTTAGCAACAATATCTCCTCCACTGAAAGTGATGTCAACATACTCCCAGTGAAGGCATGGACTGCTATTGACAGGTTATCAATCATATGGAAATCTGATCCCTCTGATGGAATAAAACAAGATTTCTTCCAAGCTCTGGCTACATTAGTAGTATGGATGCACTATATAGATGCTAATAAAATGCATGGAGAAAAAGCTAGATAGGAACTATACAAGAAAACTGCTTTTTTGGACAAATCCTGGAAGCAACATCCCACAAAACAGCAATTGTATGGTTGCTTACTTCCCATCTCACAAAGTAAAATTAATAAGACATGCAAAGCACTGCTGGAGAAGTAAGGACAAACTCATGAATGACTTTTTCTTATGGACTCCAACACATGGACACAAAAGTGTTGACCAATGAGCAAAGACATCAGCTCTGTATAGACACTGGATACAGTCTAGAAGATCACCAGAAGTGATGGACAATGAGGATGAATGGCAAGAGAGTCAAGGAACTATGCTGTAAGCACAACTTGATGATAACTTCAAGCCATATAATTGTGGAGGTGGAGGTTGTTTTGGTTTTATGGCATATCAACCTTTGTAGGTTATTTAACGCCAAATCCGTTTTTATGCAAATAGTTATATTTCATACAATTCAGTTTAGCATGATTACACAGTTTAATTGTCAAAAACATTTCTATTTCAAGCTATTCAGTTGAGTCAAACAGTTCTAATTCAGCTAAGTATAAGTACAGATTTTGTTTACACACAGTTAAATGTCAAAACAGTTCTATATTAAACAATTCAGTTTAGTGTAAGTACAGTTTCAATGTCAAAAACAGTTCCATTTCAAACAATTCAGTTTAGCATAAGCATGCAGTTTAAATGTAAGTACAGTTTAATTTCTATTTTAAGCTATTCAGTTTAGTCAAACAGTTCTAATTCAAACAATGCAGTTTAGCATAAGTATGCAGTTCTATTTAACCCATAGATAGGACCCTATCAGGTGCTACCACTCAGGGTCAGTGGACCTGGGAGCAATGGCAATGAAGGGGTACTCCACATTCCCCAAAGCTCCAGCATCACTGGAACATCACCATCAGATTGTTTAGTGTCATATCTAGGACACTCATTCAGTGCAGTCTGTGTATTCTACTCCCCAGCCAACTGGACAACATATAATTGTGTGCAAGTTGTTTTTATTCAGAATAATTAATTGTAGCTATAGTTGTTTACAAATATCTATTATTAGATGGGTATAATTGCTTGCTAAAAAAAAACAATACATGTGGAGAGGCATTATTGGATAAGAATGAAGGAATCTGCATATGTAATATGCTTAGATGATTCAATTGACAGATGGAGCAGAGCTTGTTGGAGCCTACTGATCAGTAACTAACAAGTGATGAACTTGGGGCCCAATAGGCATAGAGAAAGGCTATACCAAGTAAAGACCTTTTAGCTATCTAACTAGAGTCTTTGACTAGCGGTGGGCAAACAGTGAGCAAAATTACTACTAATCCACAATTATTGAGAAAATATTTAGCAAGAAACTCAATCAGAAAGGGATTTCAAATTTTTACAAAAAATATTCATCAACAAAGCATAAAAATACTCAAGGAAAAAATAATGAATAATATGACTCTAAAAATAATTTTGACTATTTTCAAAAGTTTTACTTCTCTGTTTTAATCATATTTATAGTCTTAACTTCCAACATACATTATTTGCCTTTATGGAATATAAAAGAAATCTTCCATAACAGTACTGAATAGACATTTGTACTTCCACATGCTTGAACATGTTAATGACCATATCACTACATCTATAATTGTAGTTGGACCCTGTTGTGACCCCTCCATGGGAAAAGTTAACAAACATGGGAAACTCTGTCTTAGTTCACAACACAAAGTTTTATTTACTACAACAATTTGTAAGTAGTCGCCAGGAGAAAGAGAATATAAAAGTTGAGTCGACAGCATTAGCTGAATAAAGAGAGCATATTCAGACCTTGAATTTTTTTTCTGTATTTTCTTGTTGTTGTTTGCTGGCTTTGTCTTCATAGGCTCATGTTTGATGTGTGAGGATCCTTTTTGGAGCTCATCCCAAAATTCGGGTTGAAATTTTTGTCTGACGTTACATCTTCCTGGTTGATGTTCAACTGACCGTCTTTTCCTCCTTATGTCTTCTAGCCAACTCCCTCAAACAGTCATCCCCTTCCTTCCACCTGGTGTTGATGGGAGAAACATCCATATCTGCTAGTTCCACACCTGCACAGAAGATTTGGCACCACTGGAGTAGGGGTCTAGTTATCCTCAATTAATGCAGTCATTCACCTGTGACTAGCTGACCCACAACCATCACTTTAGCTTGGGTCACTCAGAGGCCAGCCGACTGCTCCAGAAAACTCAGTCTGCTGTTTCATCCTATCATTCTTCTTTCTTTCCCTCCCCAGAAGCTAGCCTCTTCTCTTGGACCTACCATATCACATTAGAGAAATACTTATTCCAAAATTTTACAACAACTTCAAAATCTTTTGTGTTGGTCACCTAAGAAGACTCCAACAGTTATTCTTGAAAAATATATTTGACAATTTTTCTTTTCATATCAAAATGATGCATTTCAGAAACTAATATAATTATATTTATTCAATAATTTCTGAAACTGATGACATTTAACATCATAAAACAGGAAAACATCCACTGAATTTTAGTATGAAGTGGAATATTTGAATTACCATAATCTATCTTTCAAAAAATCTCTGTACTCTATAAAGATCAGTATCATTAAATATTTTTTCCTCTGCAGAACAGTCTTTTCATAGTCTGCTACCTAAAAAAAAAAAAAGAGACATTCTGATAAGTTTACGGATATTAATTTCTTGGTCTAGTAAATGATCAAATATTTTGTCATGCCACTTTATCTAACAAATATCAATATTTTGAACAATCAATTCATACTCAATTATATTCTTTAATATAATCTTTCAATGAAAGAAATTAAAGAAATAATTATAATTGACATTTAGTACTAGGTATAGTTACTAATTAGCTAATTATGGAAATCGCTAACAAGTCTCTTGTTAAAAATGTCCTTAGTAATGGTAAGTTAATTGTAATTTTGCTCATTGTGTGCCTATCTCCAGTCCCAGACTCTAGATGTATGGCTGCTTGGCATAAAGCAAAAAGTGCAAACTCATCTAAAGTTCCTCAGGAAGGCTTGAGAATAGTACTGGAATCGGAAATTAATCTCAAGAATACAGATACCCAAAATTCAGAGATAGCTTTTATGAGACTGGATGCACATGCTCTTTTATAAAATTTGATGATATGCCTGAATTCAAAGATATCTAAGGAAGTTTGGAAGGTACATACTTGAAACATTGTGAAAAACAGATGAGGAAACACTCCAAACAAATGACACATGCATTGGTCTCATGGGTAGAGTGTTTGCCAATGCTCCGTGAAACTGGGGTTCAATCCCAGGTCAAATTATACCAAAGACTCAAAAAAATAGTACTTGATGCCATCTTGCTTAACACTTTATTATTATAAGGTAAGGATCAAGGGTAAAGTGGAGCAATCCAGTGCCCTCTTTGGTGTTGTAGCTATTGAAAAGGGAACTTCTGAATTTCCCTCGACTATGCTAATTTTTTACTCTCACACACACAAGTATTTACCCAATCCCTCTGCTATGTGCAGGATGTGACACAAGATCAATTTTTAAGTGGAGTAAAGCTGGTTTGAGTTAAGTTTTCCTTCTCTTAGGCTAAAGAATCAGTCTTCTCAACTATTTACCCTCAGCTGGGGAAAGAACAGATGGATTGATGCCTTTTCTAAGAACAATGTGAATTTTGAACAAAGACTGTCAAATCAATTTTCTACAATGATAACCTTTATGCTAAGTGCACCTAGCCCAGCCCTTCCACTATGAGCAAGATGCAACACAATTTATTTTTAAGTAGATTACATATTCCTTCTTGGCCAGTTGCCATGCCAAGGTTAAAGAACTCAGTCTATCCTACTATCTACTCTTAGCTGGGGAGGAGAAGAGTTGGATTCATTTCTTCCACAAGTAGTAATTTACTAAACTTTTTTGCTTAGATATGGTACAAGGCGGTATGAATGGGGAACTCAATGAGATTTGGAGTCATTCGTGAAGGTTTGCTAGTCTAGCTTGCTAATCATTATGCTACCCAAGGTGCTCATTCCTTCCCAAGTAGCTCATCAAACAAAATGCACATCATTTTTTTCTTTTAAATCCTATTTTTCTATGTTCTTCTCTTTATTGATTCTGGTGTTCAGTTAAATAAATATATAAGTTTTATTTTAATGATGATCCATTGTTCATATCAATTAGATAAATTTTAGTTCTTTTAATCATCAAAGTTTTTTTAAGTCATTTGAATCTTTATAAGAAAAATGTAATAAATGTTAAAAATTAACTAACAATCCAAAATTGATCAGTTTAGATTTTTTTGTAAAACAAACAAGTTTGTTGTTAGTTTTTTATTTTTATTTTTTTCTACAAAAGAAGGAAAAATAAATATTTTGCAATTTTTTTTTTTTAATCATCAGATATTTGCAAATACAAGGCTGAGCTGAAAAGTTCATATGTTATGTTTGCTTTTAAAGACTTTTTTTTTTTTTTTCAAAACAATGGGATCCAAGCACTGCAACACTGATCAAAGAAATATATGAACTGTTAGGGGAACTATATTGATAAGTAAGCCTCATTTGGTCACATTCCATGAGAGTATCTTGGTCAGCCTATGAACTTTTCAGCTGACCCTTGTATGTTCAAAAGATATTTTTTGAATATGCTGAATTTAAATTTATTCCTTAACATAATAATATCCATGCTGCCTGATAGTATTTTTGTTGAATTTTATGACATATCAACTCATATAGGTTATTTAATGCCAAATCCTGTTAATACACCCACATGCACATATAAGTTGGCCAACCATAGTTGAGGATAACCCAAAGGCTCCTTTTTCAATAGCTACTACACCAAGGTGTACAGGAGGGTGCTTCCCCTCCCCCTAGATTGCTCCACTTACCCTTGACTTGTACCTTTATTCTACTGAGTGTTAAGCAAGGAGATATCAAATACCATTTCTTTGAGTCTTTGGTTTGACTCAACCTAGGATTGAACTCAGATCTCCCAGACCATTGGCAAACACTTTAACCATAATGCCAATGGGCCAGTGTATTATTATATATATCTCTGATTCGTAAATAAATAGTTTGTAGATAATTTTCAAACAAACTACAGGTCATTTGTTTGCATTTGCATACACTTAAATGGTTTCAAGTATTTTTATTTAACACAAGTAATTCTATTCAACATTATTCATTCATTTATACAGTTTCAAGTATTGCTATGTAATACTAATCATTCAATTTAACATTAATCACACTTAAATGGTTTCAAATACAGAAAATGATTAAATAGATCTATTTGACCCATAATGGGACTCTAACAGGTACTACCACTCTGGGTCATGGTGGAACTGGGAGTAACAGCAATAAAGGGGTACTCTACATTCCCCAAAGTTCCAGGACTGAACCCCTCATCATCTGATGGTTTCATGTCATATCCAAGACACTTATCTTACCCTTCTGCAGAGATGGTCAACATATTCTTCAGCCCCAGCTGACTGAGTATTTTTGTGAAAATCTTTTGGTTTAGAAAGAAAGTATATAGATTAGGTAATTTCCCCTTCTTCATTCATTTTAAGAACTAGTTCATCAAGATGGTTCTGTAAACATCAGAATTGGGGATAATCAGTTGAAGTAAGAGCTGGAAAAAAACAATAGAATTTCTTTCTTTGGCTAAGATCTATGATCTTTTCAGATGTATTCTTTGCTTTATAGAATCATACATTATCATGATGAAATACCACACCTCTGCAGTTGATCAAACCAAACCTCTTTCCTTTCAAAGCAATGTTTAAATCCTCTAACTACTAATAATAGATGTCTACTGTAATTATATCATTGATTTACCAAAAATTGTACCATTAACTTACCAAAACTTTGGATGGTGGTCTATTTTGGTTTGTACTTTTGTCTGCTCATCTTTACTAACCCATTGTCTCTATAACTTTATATTCTTGTAATTTTTTTTATTTTTATTTTTCTCTTTTGTTTTTCTCTTCTCTTTTTTTTCATTTCTCTTTCTTTTCTCTCTTTTTTTTCATTTCTCTCTTTTTTTTTTTTTCGTTTCTCTCTTTTTTTTTTCGTTTCTCTCTTTTTTTTTTCCGTTTCTCTCTTTTTTTCTTTTCTCTCTCTTTTTTCTTTTCTCTCTCTTTTTTCTTTTCTCTCTCTTTTTTCTTTTCTCTCTCTTTTTTCTTTTCTCTCTTTTTTTTCTTTTCTCTTTTTTTCTTTTCTCTCTTTTTTTCTTTTCTCTCTTTTTTTCTTTTCTCTCTTTTTTTCTTTTCTCTCTTTTTTCTTTTCTCTCTTTTTTTCTTTTCTCTCTTTTTTTTCTTTTCTCTCTCTTTTTCTTTTCTCTCTCTCTCTTTTTTCTTTCTTTTCTCTCTTCTCTCTCTTTTTGTCTCTCTTTTTTTCTTTTTCTCTCTTCTCTCTCTTTTTTTCTCTCTTTTTTTCTTTATCACCTATCTTCAATCTATCCACAAATGGCAAGATATTTACTTTTGTAACTTATGTGCTTATATAATAAAATGCAATGTTCTGATGTTAAAAAATATTGATTTTTAGAATGCACCTAGTAATTTATGTTGAAATATTTTAGATGCTATAAATTAATGATTCAGAGTGAATTTAATTTGAAAAAATTAATCTATAACTTTGACATTTTTTTCATGGTTTGTGTAGAGGTCAACAAATATATATATATATATATATATTGTTGAGCTCTACGCATACACAAACCATAAGAAATTTGTTATATATATAATCTGGGAAACTGGATGTAAATTTGAAAGTATTAAAATGTACAAATAGGAAAAAATAAGGTCTTTTTCTTTAAATAAAACCTCCTCTAAACACCTTGTCTTTTCATATATATATATATATATATATATAATATATATCTATATATATATATATATATAGTTTGTTTTCTTTGTTTAATAGAATATTGACCATAGTGGGTTATTTAATGCAAAAGTCATCCTTGTAGAAGAACATATGTACAATTTAACCAATAGCTGGCGGGAATAAGGTTTGGTTTCTTTGTTTTAATGGTATATCAACCTTCATGGGCTATTTAATGCAAAAGCCATCCTTGTAGAATAGCAACAGTACTATTTAACCCATAGCTGGAGAATAAGTGGGTTCATACCTTTCCAAAGGGTATTAATCCA
>CAUZXS010000240.1:0-32500 GCA_963585895.1 Sepioteuthis lessoniana | reverse complement strand
CTGTATTGTGTGATGGCTATCTGAAGAGGTTGGTTTCTCTTATTGAGTTGCCAGTTGAAATAAATTTACAGCAGCTAAGTGACTTAAGTTTTTCCACTTCACATATATAACAGTTGCTAATTGTGTAATGCAAAGCTCTTCTCACGAATTGAGCACTTCGGTATCCGATGGCACAAAATGTAAACAAATGAAAGTTAAAACATGTGTTAATTCCCGAGCTGTCATTGAGTCACAGGCTTACTTACGGCTGTGTCATCAGCCTGATGTAAAGTTAGGTGGGTGGGGGTGTCCTCATGGTGTAATGGTTAAAAGCGATGGACTGCGGAATCATAGTAAGCGAGTTTGAACTCCAGTCGCTCTATTATGTTCACTTTCAAGCAAATACCCTTGGGAAAGTTATGAACCCCATTATCCTCCCAGCTATGGGTTAAATAATACCACTACTATTCTTCGAGGAGAATAGCTTTGGCATTAAATAACCTACAAAGGTTGATATGCCATTAAACAAAGAAACCAAACCAAACCAAAGTTAGCTGGGTTTCAATCCTGGCTTGGAGCGTCTTGCATGTATAGCCACACTGAACAGTTGTGATACAATGAAAGTCTTTCTGTGGATGAGATATATAATTAGTCCCGGCTGACCACAGAATAAAACTGAAAGAATGTGAAAAGAAGGATAAGTACCTCGACCTTGCTAGGGAATTGAAAAAACTGTGGAACATGAGGGTGACAATTATACCAATTGTAATTGGTGCGTTTGGAACAGTAACTAAAGAGACTAGAGGACTTGGAAGTTGGCGGACGAGTGGAGACCATCCAAATGACAGCATTATTGAGAACAGCCAGAATACTAAGAAGAGTCCTGGAGACTTGAGACTTGCTGTCACTCAGACTCTAGTGAAAAACCATCGGCTAATGCTGATGTGAAAAGCTTTAATGAGTAAATAATGATATAAAAAAAATCTCTATAATGAATTTAAATTAACATCATTGAATTAATATTCAATGATGTTAATTTAAATTATGACTTGATGATAACACTGAAAAGTTAAGACAACATATCACATAGTTCAAGTTGAAACAACTAATTTTTAAACTGGTAACCTGTATTAGTAACCAAAGGAATCCTGTGTACTGTGGGGAAACTCCTGACACTGGATAGTATCAATCAATGTAGAATCTTGGTATGAGATTTATGTTAAGAACACAGGTGACTAATTTTATTGAGATGGCTCTACATTGTTTTCTGACTTGATGTCATCACTTTATTCCCATATCCTGAGTGTGTGTCCTATTTCTTTGTGATGTACTAGCAATTTCATGGACTTTCCCACCAAAGACTAGTCTTTCCTAGTGTTAATTGAACTTTCTTAGAAGTGTTTGATAAATATCATGTACACATTCTGCAGCAAATAAAACGGCATCCTTCATTAGATCATGACTGTGGGGTCAGGGGTAATTTCTGGGTCAAAGTATAATTACCACTAACCAAACACACTCCCAGCAGTATCTTACAATGCCACCAGACTTTGTTGGTTTTCTGTCACGTCATGTGATTGCCAGATCAAGACACAGCCTCTTTGTATAATCCTTTGTTGTGTTTACAACATTCCAGCAATGAAACATTAATTCAATGATGTAAGATTTGTATTAACTGATTGGATGACATGTAATTACACTAAATAAGAATAGAATTTCTTTGAAATTATGTGTGAAGTCGGTGTACAAGATCATAATAATGAAACAATAATTCACTGATGTTAATTTGAATTATGTGATCATCATCAAGTCAGTGACAAATGGATTCTCTTGGCTTTCTCTCTCTCACCATTTGTTCCTATCATCCATCTCTCTTGGTGGATCCTACAGACGGCATCCAGTGTCTGCACTGAACTGATGGATGTAAGCCTTTGCTGGTTTACTGACACTGGTGTGTCCATGTGTAGGAGTCCACAGAAGAACTTGGTTTATGAGTTTGTTCCTGTTTCTCCAGCTGTGCCCTCCAGGTCTTGTTCATCTTACTTGAATAGTTTGTGAGGTGGGAGGTAAGTGGCCGTACAGCTACTGTTTTGTGTGGTGTTGTTTCCAAGATTTATTCTAAACAGCAAGTAATATCCTTGGGTAGTTCCCATCTTGTTTTGTTCCAGCACATTGTTAAAGTCCAAGCAGTCCTACCATGCAGTTGTACTGACATGGCTACCACTTAGAATATTTCCTGTTTTAATTTACCCGAGATTAGATTTCTATATGGTCAATAATCTGTTGATAGTAATCCATGCTTTTCCTGTGCATATATTGACATTGCTTTCAGTAGATGAGATATTGCTACCAAGGTATGTGAAATGGTCTACTAATTTCAGATTTAGTTTGGTTTGGTTTGGTTTGATGGCATATCAACCATTGTAGGTTGTTTAATGTCAAATCTATTTTTATACTTGTAAACAGTTCCATTTCAAACAGTTCAGTTTAGCATAAGTACACAGTTTAGTTCTATTTGACCCATAGATAGAACCCTATCAGGTGCTACCACTCTGGGACAGAGTGGACCTGGGAGTGATGGCAATGAAAGGGTACTCTGCATTCCTCAAAGCTTCTACATTACTGGACCCTCACCATCAGATTGTTTAGTGACATATATAGAACATTAGTTTTAGGAGGGTGTCTTACTCCTCTTCAGAAATGCAGTCAGTGTATTCTACAGCCCCAGCCAACTGTGCTATACTAATTTTAGAAGCTTGTTATTTAATGTGATTTTCAATCATATTGATTAATCATCTTCAGTATTTTTTCTGGAGGAGGGAGGGTTATTTTTTTGTAGGTATTGTTTGTTTTTGTTTAGTTTAGCGTTTGGGAGCAAAACCTCAGGCACCTTCTCTATCATTTAGACCCTGATGCAAAGAAACTAGCAAGAAAGCTAGAGGGGGGAAAAGCATAAAAATCATAAAAAAGAAAAGTTTTCCATGGTCTTTAACCAAACTTGTATAAACATTATATGTCAATTCTGTATGATTTGAGGATTTGAGATTTCAGTCAAATAAAACTTAGTTGTTGGTTTTTATTCTGCTTTCTATCTTATAATTGAAATACTGTGATATTGCTTTGCATTATTGTGTATAAGAGAAAATTTTAATTTTAAATGGTTTCAGTGTTTGCTAATGGCCTAAGAGACCTCGGTTGAGTCATGCCAGAGACTGAAAAAGAAAAATTGTACATGATACTTCATTGCTTAACACTCAGCATTAAAAGGTAAAGGTACATATCAAGGGTAAAGTGGAACAATCAAGGGAATGGAGTAGCGCCCTCCCCTACATTCCAGTGTAGTAGTTATTGAAAAGGAGCATTCGAGTCCCCCTTGACTACAGTCGTCATCTTACCTTTATATATATAATGTTCAGAGACAATGAATTTGGAATTATTCAGATTGAGAACATACACGGATTCATTTAATTCTCCAGGAGTTCTATTTCAAACAATTCAGTTTAACATAAGTACACAGTTTAAATGCCAAAACTGTTCTATTTCAAACAGTTCAGTTTAGCCTAAATTCACAGTTTAGTTCTATTTTGATCTATAGATAGGACCCAATCAAGTGCTACCACTCTGGACCTGAGTGGACCTGGAAGCGATCATAATAAAGGGGTACTCTGCATTCCCCAAAGCTCCAGCATTACTGAAGCCTCACCATCAAATTATCTAGTGTCATATACAGGGAACTTGTTGGGAGTTTTACCCCTCTGCAGGGATGCAATCGGTGTATTCTGCAGCCCCAGCCGACATGTGTGTGGAAAGAGAAACGGATTAACATTGATAGTGATTATTATGTGTTATGGCATGTTTGAAATGGGTAGATATGAACAGAGTAAGATAAATAGATATGATTTTTTTTAAGGAAGTATCTTATGTTTTAAAAATAAATTTTAAACACGAATACATCATACTGTTTTGAAATAGAATATCACTAACGGAAATAAAATGTTTAAAACTTTCTCATATTTTCATTTCATTTAACAAATATAGAATTTAGATTAAAGAAAATTCAAGATATAACATCACATATTCAAATGTCCTGATGAAAATTTAATGTTTAAAAAAACTAATTTTTAACGTTAATAAATTATTCAAACTATAAATAGAATTATCCTCTGAGGACCTTGTTTTTTCATATTTTTACATTTTCATATATTTATATCAGAAAAGAGCTTTTAAAAGCATGTTCATATTTAAATGTATAAAATATTTTAAGACAATTCTTAAAAAAAAGGTATCCCTTTGTTCCATCTACATCTCATCAGAGAATTTTATACCGTTGAGCTGGTACACACACTCACTTGTGTGTGTGTGTGTGTGTGTGTGTGTGTGTGTGTGTGTGTGTGTGTGTGTGTATATGTATGTATATATATATATATATATATATATATATATGGTGAAACGATAAAATTGTCACCCTAGAAAAGATGACATGATTCCATTTCTGTTTAACAAAAACCGGTTTTCTTTTTTTTGTTGCAGACCACCTACTAGTTGGCCAGTTGTGTACAAATCCCAAGAGCGATAGGAGCCTTCTATCATGTCTGAAAGTGACACAATGTTCAACGATTGAGATGGGAGATGTGCCGCTGTACAGCTCATGCTCTCTACCAATCCAAGTTATGACAACAGGACCATTGTCAGCACCCTCAAAATGCAAATCCAGACAGTTCAACGCTTTAGGGCACAGCTCAACGCATCGGACGACCCTTTGAAGGTGGTGGAGCGGAAGGACACCGCCAGGAAGACCCAGACCAAGGAGTTCATCGAAAAGGTCCAGGCAATCATTGATGAAACTCCCCAGTGGCCTATTCGGCAGATTGCCAGAGATTTAGGCATCTCACACACAAAGAAAGAGGACTTGAAGTGTAGGTCCTACAGGCGCCAGACAAGCCAGATCTTGACTCAGAAGACAAAGAACCTCAGGCTAATCAAGTCTGTCAGGCCCCCTCCTCCCCTGACCTGAACCCACTGGACTACTTCGTTTGATCATACATCGAGAACATCACCAACATGACCTCCCACAACACCAAAGCCAGCCTGATTGCCACCATCTGCCAAGTATTCGCCGAGGTCCCGCTGGCACTTGTGGAAAAGGCATGCTTCTAGTTCCAGATCCGTATTGAGGCAGTGATTGAGGCTGAAGGCAGCTACATTGAATAGATGTCAGCTCTACTACATAATCTAGTTACCTGAATTGATTTTTTCAATAAAAGTTTTGAAATAAAGCTGTAGTGTTGTTTTCTTTAGGACAACAATTTTATCGTTTCACCCTGTATATATCTTCTGATAGTGTATAGGGAAATCAAAATGAACTTTCTATTTAAGAATAAACAACTACAGATGTAGAATTAAATTTCTGAATCATAATAAACTTCTCTCAATAGGACCACATTTCCACCCAACAGATCATGACTTTAATGGAGATGCTAAATTCAATGTAATCGGGAAGATTTTTAAAAATTATCTTAACTACATCAGTTTTAGAAATTCATGAATATAAATGGACCCTTACCCCTAATAGACTACACAAACTTCCAAAAAAACATTTTTTCAGCCTTAAATACTTCAAGACTCATTCATTAACTTCCATATTGTAAATATTAAGATATTAAAAATATTGGTTATTTAAAAGCCCAGGTTTAAGTATTAGTCAAAAAGTTAATGTAATATCATCATTGGAGTTAGAACTCAATTATTTCAAAGCTGTAGTCCAGCACTTTTAGCCATTATGCACTAGGGACTCTCCCTTAAAAACCCATTACTTTTTTAGACTGACCTTCCTACTTAGCAACATTGTCAAGGAAAAAAGCAACATTTTCCTTCCACATTTGAAATGATTTATGAACACCTGCAAAGTCAAACAATAAAAGGTCTAAAGTTCAAGTTAGATTCATATTTGAAGCCAATCTCTTGAAATATAAACAATCATGAAATAAACATCTGATGATGATGGCTGAAGGTTGAAACTAACAAATTTATCAAAAAAAAGAAATTACCAACTTTTATGTCTGTTCTTTCCTTTTATAATCAAATACATTCTATATATGCATTACATATATTATAGATATAATAGTTATGAATATCATCGTTCTAAATAGACACAGGCGACCAAAGTTCAAATCCTGGATGAGGCAAGCTGTTTGCATTTCACATAGTGCTAATACTCTCGGGAAAGGTATGAATCCAATTATTCTCCCTCCAGCTATGGATAAAATAGGACAGGCAGGGCTCTTTACCCTTGGTATGACAACCGGTCTAGAAGGCAAACTCAGAATTCAAACTTGTTAAATTCCACTTAAAAATTGATATTTTGTTGCATCTTGCTCGTAGGGGAGGGTTTGATAAATGCATATATTAAAGATATAAATACATAAATATATTAAAGATATATGGTGTTACAGTGGCTGATGCCATAAAATCCAACCAAACCACACACACACACACACACACACACACAAAATTATAACAAAAATTTCCTGTTTTAATTATATATATATAAAGTTAACGACCAGAGTTGTGGGCTATTTGAAGGCTTCATTTTCAATAGCTACTACGCCGAAGTGTAGGAGAGGGCACTACTCCTTTCCCTGGATTGCTCCACTTTATCCTTGATACGTACATGATAATGCTGAGTGTTAAGCAAGGTGGCATCAAGTACCATTTTTTGAGTCTTTGATATGACGACCAAGGATTGAACACCAGTCTCCCGGACCATTGGGGAACGTGTGGCCCACTAGGCCAATGATTTGGTTATATATAATTGGAAAGAAAACCATGCTATTAATTTATTTTGACAGGCTTTACTCTGGATGAGATTTTTATATATTAATAGTCATACATCAAGCACTCCTGGAGAATTATATGAAACCTCTGCAGGAAAACTCTGTTGCATTCTGGTCATAGGGGAGAGCTTGGTAAATACATACATATATTAAAGATATTTTAAGATATAGTATTACAATTACTATTTTAGGAAATGAACTTGATTCAAAATTCTGAGATTTGGTTATTTTCCTTTCTCTTCATTCTAATGCCCTTGGGAATAGTGTGGAAATTCATAATTGTCTCAATATTTTCCTCCCTGCTATAGGTAATATATTTGTCTCTGCCTCCCACCTGACAGAACTTGACACTAGGTCTTTTTATCGTGGGGTTTTAGGGAAGGGGGGAAATGGACATGAGCTGAGACTCCTGCCCTTCTTTGACTACTCTGGTTATAGGCTCAATAGGTGTAATGTGAACCAGATGACCCTGCTGGACTTGAACTCACTAGATGTAACCTGATTCTGGCATACTTACCTGTTTATACCTTAAATTATACCAGACTGGTCTTGTGCTATCAATGCAGTTTGATCACAAATTTGACATTTGGCTTCAAATCTGACATTGATCTTGGTCTTGGACCCATCTGGCATGAATGCTAGATGGGGGGGCCATGAAAAGTTATTTAGCTTTGGTAAAAAGTGCAACTGGTCTTACATAAGCTTTCATCACTATAGACAAATCTCTTGTATATGCAGTTTTAACTGGACTATTTTATACAACAGAAGAGCTACTATTATATATTTTACTAACAATAGTTACCTGTATTACATTGTCATTTTAAAATTATCAGGGATGTTCATAAAGTACTGTGTTGAAATCTTTTATTTATGCTTAATATACATCTTATTTTCCAAATTAATATTACAAATATTTTTATTATGAAGAAAGTTCTGGATAAACATGTCTTGTGATGTATTTGTTCTTTAAATTGTTTGGTTTTTTTGTTTTGTTTGTTTTTTGTTTTTTTAATCCAAAGATTTACGTTCAGAGAGTTTCTAAGATGTCTATTTTTGTATGAAAAATTACTTTCCAATATAGTTTTATTTGCTCTATATGGAAATCACCATCATTTCTTTCATTTATTGGTTTTATGGCATTTCAACACTTGTTGAATTATTTCAAGCAACTATAGAGCTTCAAGTAACTAATGACTTGAATAATTTGTAAATGATTATAGTTTAAAGTAACTATTCTTAATACTAATAATATATACACAGTTATAGTGTTTCAAGTATTCTAATACAACACTAATGTCATATAAATCTATTTGATCCATAAATGTGACCCTAACAGGTGCTATCACTTTAAATTTTATTGAGGAATATATAAATTATAATCAACATGGTTTCATCTATAGTAAACTAAGATTATCTAATATTTTGGAAAGCATTGATATTATAAATGAATATTTGATGGGAAAGTAAATATTGTATGATATATTTTGATAGAACTATTAAAGTAAAAATCAATAAGTTATTCTGCAACACAAAATATACTCTCCCATGTTCCTCAGGAAACAGTACTGGGATCTTTTGATATTTTTTTAATATTCATAAAGGATTTACTTGATGATATAAAATCAGAAATAGAACTATTTGTTAGACCACTATCAAAAGGAGCAACATGGATGTCATATTGAGAAAATATTTGAAAATCAAAATTGAGCTTAGAAAAATGTATATTACTACATATTAGATCAAAAAACATTAAAGTTGAATATAAATTAAGCAACTCGGAAATCAAAATAGTAAATGAAGTATGTAGTATAGGGATTGGCTTTAATGCTACATTTAAAGCTGAAATATCATACTTTGTCTATTGTAATAAAGGAAAATGAAATGATTGGGTGGATGGTTAAAATTTTATTTCAAGGGGAGACAAATGTTTTAAAAATATATATATAAAAGCCTAATAAGACTTCATATAGTATATTGTACTCAGGCCTGAGCTCTAGTGTCTAGACATGGAAATTGGAGTGTAATATTGAGATTGGAGGTCATACAAACAAGGGTGACAAAAATAACTAGAAAAGTAAAATATTACAGTGATAAGGAGAAATTAGAGAAATCAGAATTAACTCTTTTACTAGAAAGAATGAAAGGTGATCTAATTTAAAACTTTCAAAATGATTAATAGAATTTCTAATTATGATAGACATTTTTTCAGCATTTCTCTTTGAACTGGAAATTTACTGTCAAGGCAGATTTCAAAAACTAAATCCACTAACGAATTGGATTTGTTGGCTAATCGAATATATTTTTTAAACAATTTGCTTAATCAGATCATAAACAGCAATAGTGTTAGAAAGTTTAAGATTAAATTGGATGATTTCAGAAATAATGGAAAGAAAAAGAAATTAAGAGGGCATTTTTGGAAACTATTGGATGAATTAACAGAATTTAATCGGTGTATATAGATATTGTATTAATTATTGTTCTGTGCAAAGATCCTGTTTGTATTTAGATATTGTATTTATAATGTATATATTCTGTGCAAAGATTTTTGTTGTTGATGTGAGAAAATTGTATAAAGGGGAAATTCCCAGTGGGGAGGAAGATTAGTAATTATATATAATTAAGGTATTCCACACTCCTCAGAATTATAGAACTGATGCCTCACTATTAGATACAGTTTAGTGTCATATACAGAACACTTTTGAGGGTGTTGGGAAGTTTTTCCCTTTTACAGGGGATGCAGTCTGCATATTTTAGGCTCTGCTTGCTATCAGCTTTCCTTTTAGAGAAAAATCAAGTTTAAAAATCAAAGCAAAAAAAAAATCAAAGAAGGGCTCTGAATTGGGGGCTCAATTTACAATGTACATATAATATTAAACAGGACCCTAACTTTACATATATCTTCATGACAGGATGTTCAATTTGATAATGTAAAAATGCACTGCTAAACTAAACAATAATTTGTGTATGTTTTTATGCAATGGTCCGGGAGGCTGGGGTTCAATCCCAGGTCAAGTCATGAAAAAGACTCAAAAAATGGTACTTGATTCCGCCTTGCTTAATACTCAGCATTATAAGGTAAGGATCAGGGGTAAAGTGGAGCAATCCAGGAAATGGAGTAACGTCCTCCCCTACACCTCTGTGTGGTAATTATTGAAAAGGGAGCCTTCGGGTCACCCTTGACTAAGGTCGCCAACTTTACTTTTAATTATGTAGAGCAGAGACAACCAAACTGCAGCTCTTGGGTTACATGTGGTCTGCTAGCTGAGTCTGTACAACCAACAAGAAGGTTTTAAAATACAAAGGTATATTCTCAGCATCTTTCTTCACTGAATAAACTAAAATTAATGTTACTCTTATTTCTATTCATATCTAACTAATTGATAGAATATCAAGTGATCATATCAAATATTTTTCAATAGACCTCCAGTTCTAGCTGAGCATCCTTACAGGCAAGTCTAGACTTATATAACTGTTTAAGATGTGCCCATTTCACAACTTGTTTTACTCCATTGTCATCAAAGATTAGTTCTCCTGCCTTCCTTTGAGCCACAAATTGCAGATATTTTTCAACAGATGAACTTAATCAAAAAGCAAATGTTTATTATCTTCAGTTAAGCAAGTGAAAAATCTTGGTTGATTGAAGATAATAAACATTTGTGAGTGTGAAATATAATTTTAAAATGCTTGATTTTTCTCAATTGCCATCACATATAATAGCCTTTACATCAGCTGATACAGAGGTAATAGCCTGAACTGTTAACTCAGTTTGTTCAAATAAAAAGGTTGATGTTAATTTTGAAATTGGAATCTATCTTGTATGAGATTTTGAACCCTCATTTAGCCATATCAACATTATACCAAGCACTGTTTGAGCAATTAGAGTTGGATTGTTAACTAATTTATCAAATAGTTGTTTACCATGAAATAATAAGTTACTTAATATATACTTTATCATGAAGAATTATGTACCCTTTTTGACTTTAATTAAGAGTATTCAATACAGATAGCAAAAAGATTTAAGTTTTGAAAATTTTGATATCATCCTTAATGATGGTAATTGAAAATCCTGTTTTAATCTCTTATACAATGGCTATGATATTGCATAGTACTCAAATTACTATATCTGAGCTGTATTTCATTCCAACCAGTTTAGGAACCATTGCTGAAAAGTATTTACTCAAAATATCCTTCTTGTGATCAAAAGCCATAGAATTTGAATATTGGATAATTTCTTCAAATGTTGACCAAGTATCAACTCTATTTATATAGTTTTTGAACAAACTGCTACTCTAACACTCCATAATGAAAGATTTGAAACTGCAAATTTTTATAACTTACCAACTTAAATGGAGAGATACCATCAATAACTTTTGATGTCTGAGTAGTTAAAATGTTTTCATCCAAAAATGCTACAAATGGGCATGCAATCTTTTTTGTTTGAACTTTCTTTCAAATTTGTATAATTGATTTGATCTTATTCTAAAAGATCATTCATTTCATCATCAATTTTATTTTGAACTGTACTGGAAGTTTTTTATATCCCTTTTGACAGCAGAGGGTATGGGTATTTGACTCTTTGGTACAACTGGCTGTACAGAGGGAGGATTTTTGTTGCACATTTTTCCATAAACTTCTATTGTATCAAAATTTGAAGGCCAATATAGTTGACAGATAAATATTGTTTATAATATTCAGTTTGGCATTTGGAACTAATTTTTTTAACTCTTTCTCATTTTTGTCTTTTGGAAAACAATAAACTGATATTTTATTCATCTGGCAAATAGTTTTATCTTGCCATCTTCTGTAATTTGTCTTTTGCATACAAAGATACAACTCTTGTTATACAGCTGGAAACTAGGTAATATCTGAAATGATAGATTAAGCTTCTTGAGCATAATTATTTCTTTTACTGCTTCAATTTAGAGAGAACTTTTCCAGCCAAATTAATTATACTCTTAATCCCAAATTTTATCTTTCCCTCCATACCAACAAAAGAAATTTTTGAGGGTTACCTGAGAATCCACTTTCTAAGGGGGTGCCCTCATGGGGTAATGGTTAAAGCACTGGACTGCAGAATCATAGTAACCAAGTTCAAACTCCAGTCGTGCTATTACATTCACTTTCGGACAAATACCCTTGCGAAAGATATGAACCCCCTTATTCTTCCGGCTATGGTTTAAATAGTACCACTACTGTTCTTCTAGAAGGATGGGTTTGGCATTAAATAACCCAAGAAATTTGATAAAGCATTAAACAAAAAAAAAAACAAACCACTTTTTAAACTGACTTTTTTGGGGGGGGATTGATTTTGGGTTCTACTGTTGACAAATATTTGCAAAATATTACATAATCTTTCATTTACTTATTGAATTAAATAAGTATCTAAATTTCTGGCACTTGTCAACATAAGAACAGCTATTGCATGGCTCTCTCCTAGAATGCTGTTCCTCTGAGCAAGTCAATTTAAGGTGGGGGAACCAGGTTTTTTTCCTACTCCTAGAGGTATCCCACAAAGGGAATGCCAAGGAGAGTTCTTTGGCTATTTTTGAGACAATGCCTAATGGTGGGGCAATCCACTGCAGTGCAGTTTAATCTTGGTCTTATTCTTGGGACAAAAATTTGTATTGTGCTCAACTTGAATAAATACTTTACAAGAACCTACAAAAACGATTGAGCAGCATTTTGTTAGCATCAAATATAATAAACTTTATCATATGACATAAAATTTATATAAAAATATCCTTAAATGGATTTTTCATTATTTTCGTAACAAGAATGTTATTAGAGTCTATTTTATGCTTCAATGGAAAATTTTTAAACTTCTACTAAATATTAATATTTGTTCATTTTACCTTGAAGAAAAACACAACTAATATTAAAAAATGATTCTATGAATGTATTTGAATAACAACAACATTAGAAAAAAATGTTAAAGTAACTTTGTGAAATGATAACGGTAATTTATTCCTAATAAATTTCAAAGTATAAAAATAAGTGTAGAAAAATGTTTTCAAAAAGATGTCTGTTAAAAAGTAGTCATTAAATTTTTGTAATATCATTTATTAATGCCTCTTTTTTTTTTTCTTTAGTCTTAATGAATAAATCACTACAGTTCACTCAATAACAAAAAGAAAATGTGATATAAAAAACGAATCATACTTTTGAATTTTAGAAACAAATATACGGGGCATATAAAAGAGAATTTGTTTTCGAAATGTAAATGCATTCTCTCTCTCTCTCTCTCTCTCTCTCTCTCTCTCTCTCTCTCTCTCTCTCTCTCTCTCTCATTGAATAATAAACTTTTTAACCAAAAAATATTGAGTCGGTGACTATTAAGCTAAATTTTTACCATACTTTTTAAACTTTTGAAGACCCTTCAAAATGATTGATTAATTTTGTTCACATTCACAACGTTTTTACAATATCAAAAATAAATATTGAATTAGATATTAGTTATATATCATCAAATCTCTCTAAAAACATTCTTTAATGGTTTTTTTTTTTGTTTGTTTATTTTCTAATACAAAAATATTACATTTGCTTCTGTTTTATGTTTAATAGTATATTTAAACAAACCTAAAATAGTTTTTATGTTTAAAATAAAAACACAGATTACTCATAAAAGAAATAAATTTTATTAACAAATAATTCTTGTGAATAACAAAATCAAATGAAAATTTTAAAATAACATTGTGACCATTGACCTATAATGGCATTTTATATTCATTTTTTATTTTATATAGATAAATTTCACCATAAAAACAAGCATGTAAAATTCTTCACAAAATCTAAACCTTATGGAAGACATAAAGTACTTTTTCTCTTTTTTCTTTTTTTTTTTTTTTTTTTTTTTTTTTTTTGAATCTTATAAACTTTGAGTGAAAAATGTTTTTAAAAATACTTAGAGTGAAATATATCTAAAACTTTAAGTAAAATATGCTAAATAAGCTTAAAATTCAAAGTAACCAAAAAACAAAATTCCTACATATCATTTTTGTATGGTGAATTACAAACCCAAAACTTTGTATTTACAATCTACATGAAAATGATATAACAACTCAGTATGAGATTTATTTATTTTATTTTTACTTACTTCAATTAAATAAGATAAATGATATTCCAAATGTAAAGAAAAATGTTGAATTTCTTAAACCAATAATAGAGGATTAGTTAGCTCAAACTGAAACTAGAATGCTACACTACTGAAATTAGCCTCCAGTTCTGTGCTTTTTGTTCAGTATAACCTGGCCGCTAATATAAAATGCCATGACTAATACACTTGAGAAAGGTATTGAACCTCCTTATCGCACCCCAATGGGGTAAATAGTATCACTGCTGTTCTTCTACAAGGATGACTTTGCCATTAAAAACCTATAACGGTTGATATTCCATTAAAGAAAGAAGCCAGTTTTGGCTGGCGTATTTACAAGAAGCGCTAGATCATTTAGTCTACATTTGTCATATTATCTGTGGATGTGTGTGTGTATGTGTATATATATATATATATATATATATATATATATATATATATATTAGTCAGTTGTCTTAATTTTTTTTTCTTCAATTAATTTATAAATCTGCAGTATGTTTAATCAAACATGTATTGATAATAAAATATTGGTGGTGCCCGTGGTGTAATGGTTATCGTCGCAGGATATGGACACGGCGACACTAGTTCAAATCCTCGACCTGACTGATTGCATTTCACATAGCACTAATACCCTTGGGAAAGGTATGAAACCAAACATTCTCCCTCCAGCTATGGGTAAATAGTAGGGCAGACTAGGTTCTTCAGCCTTGGTGAGGCAACTAGTCTAGGAGAAGGAAAACTCTGAATTCAAACCTGCTAAACTCCACTTAAAAATTGACCTTGTGTCATATCCTGCACGAGCAGAGGGGTTGGTAAATAGGATAATAAAATATACTGTATTCTAAATTTTCACTGGGTAGCTTATACAAAGTTGTTGCTGATTTGGTCTATTTCATCTTCAATTAAATATACACCTTTTTTTTTTAATTTCTTGCTTGAATATTTGTTCTGACATGTGCACACTCACAATACAGCCTAGTGGGTTGGAACTGTAGAATACGCCAACTGCATCTCTGCAGAAAGGGTAAGACCCCCTACCCTATGAGTTGCCTGTACATGATAGTAAAAATCTGATGGTAAGGTTCCAGTTCTGCATCTTTCATTACTCCTTGGTTGCCATTACTCACCAGTCTACTCTGACCCGTAGTGGTAGTATCTGATAGGGTCCTATATCTGTGGTTAAAATACAACTGTTTGACCATTTAACTGTGTGCAAACAAATGACTGATGTTAAATTGAATTGTTAGTGCTACCTAGCAAAACTTAGAATGAGTAATGTTGAATTGAATTATTAGTATTGAATAGCAAAACTTGAAACCCTTTAACTGTGTGCAAATAAAACTATTGTGGAATACTTGAAGCCATTTGAATGTGCGAAAAAATTGGTATTACATAGTAATACTTGGAATTATTTGACTGTGTGTAAATGAATAGTGTTGAATTGAATTATTAGTGTTAGTTAGCAATACTTGAAACCTTTTAACTGTGTGCAAACAATAGCAATACTTAATTGTGTGCAAACAAATTAGCTCTGACTTTTTTTTTCTTTTTTAAATTACCTACAAACGGTTCACTTACAAATCATACATATATCCATTTAACAGTATGCAAATAAATGACTGATGTTAAATTAAACTGTTAGTGCTACATAGCAATACTTGAAACCATTTAAATGTGTGCATAAAATGATTAATGTTAAATAGTTATATAGTGTTTGGTAGAAGTGCTTGAAACCATTTAACTGTGTGCAAACAAATTAGCTCTGGCTTGTTTAAGTATGTTATCTAGAAAATATTCAATTACAAATCATATATTTAATATACATGTATAAACAGGATTTGGTGTTAAATAACCTACAAGGGTTGATATGCCATAAAACCCAACGAATAAATCATTTTATATATATATATATATATATATATATATATATATATAAGAGGATTTGGCATTGAATAACATACAATGGTTGATATGCCATAAAAACCAACCAACCTTTACAAATCATCTGTATTTAGTGTGTGTGTATATATATATATATATATATATATGTGTGTGTGTGTATTATTTGGTCCAGTTAAACTGGAGTTGGGAGGAATTCCATCAGGACAAAAAAACATTCAACAGTGAACATTTAAATTTTCCTGGTAAAGAGCTCAATATAACTGACATTACAGTTCAATAATTTTTTTAAGAAAAACAAAACCTGTCACATTAGGATTATAAATTTATTTCCATCCTGTTATGTGTTTTTGATATAATCAAAAAAACCCGGAAAAAAATTAACAGGACTTCTTCAGATCTTATGGATATATATATATATATATACATACAGGATTTGACATAAAATACCCTCTAAGGATTGATATGCCATAAAAACCAACCAACCACATACAATAAGAACCTAGCTTGATTACAAAAAAAATTGTATTCTATGAAATGCTATGTAATCTTCCGATGCCCGACAGGATTTTTGACATGCTAATTCAGTGTCCCATTCATTTACTTTTTTTTTTTTTTTTTTCAATCCCAACAAAAATAAGATTCATAAAAAAAAATCTATTTTCATAGATTTGAATAAGATTGTCATAAATATCTTTTTACTCAAATTGATTTGCTTACAACATTCACATACAGTGTAAAATGGAATAATTTATGCAGCCTATAAAATGTTTGAATTCAAGTTATAGTAGTCTTTCAATGACTACTTTTTTTTAATTCATCAATAGATGCCATCCTTATAGATGAGTAATAGTTTCCTGACTGAACTATTTGATCCTGGCTATTGACCAATGGGGCTCCTCCAGTCAGCATCAGGTGAAGCATGCCGTTGACCCACTATTGAACTCATCCACCTTGCTTCATCCTTCAGTTTACAATGCTACACACTTGTGTAGCACTGTCTTCCTTCAGAATATGATAACCCATGACAAGCTGGAGTAAGATGACTGAATGATTATGTAGGTCATATGTTTAATTGTCACAGAGTTTGACCTCTCTCAAGTTTAATCATACTACTTATTGTGGAGTTATACACCTCCAGTTCTACACTTGGTAGGGATAGGTAGCAAGAGAGAACCAAGGGAATCCATGCTATCAATACAACTTGGTGATAAAATATGCAAATACAGTCAACAACCCTAATTTTCTTGGTTTCTTCCTTTCCATGCACACATACATATTTACCAACCCCTCCGCTCGGGCAGGATATGACACAAGGTCAATTTTGAAGCGGAGTTTAACAGGTTTGAATTCAGAGTTTTCCTTCTCCTAGACTAGTTGCCTCACCAAGGCTGAAGAACTCAGTCTGCCCTACTATTTACCCATAGCTGGAGGGAGAATAATTGGATTCATACTTTTCCCAAGGGTATTAAGTGCTATGTGAAATGTAATCAGTCTCATCCAGGATTTGAACTTGTGTCACTATGTTCATTTCCTACGACGATAACCATTACACCACAGGAACCTCCATTCCCAAGGGTATTAGCGCTATGTGAAATGTAATGTGCACACATACATATATACCCAACCCTTCCACACAACTCCACTGTATATTTACTTGTGAGAGTCAAAAGTTTTGCAATATTTTGGTAATGTGGGGCACAATTTGGTAGCTCTTGATGCCTTTGCCAAGTTCATAAAGGCGGCAGACCACACTGGACTGTAAAATGCCAAGCTTGCCTGATACTCTGCAAGTGCTACTTGCTTGATTTGTTTCTTTAGCTTGAAGTACAAGCTCAGAATCTATGGTTTTAGGCCTACCTAACCTCGCCTGATTATCAAGGTTCTTGCAACCTGAGCAAAATTTCTTGAGCCGACATGTTATGGTCTTGTGATCAACTGACCTTTCACCTTTCGCACAACAAATGTTTTTGGTTGCTTTCACAGCATTATGACCTAGTTTGAACTCGTAAGGCATAAGTTCCCAAATTAGACTGCATTGCACATTCCTCTGTGTGTTGGTCCAGTTGTCTAGGGCTGTAGAATACACCAACTGCATCTCTGCAGAGGGGTAAGACCCCCCGATGAGTGTCCTGGATATGACACTAAACAATCTGATGGTAAGGTTCCAGTAATGCTGGAGCTTTGGGGAATGCAGCATACCCCTTCATTGCTAATACTCCTAGGTCCACTTTGGGCCAGTGTGGTAGCACCTGATAGGGTCCTATTTATGGGTCAAATAGAAGTTTGACATTTAAACTGTGTACTCATGCTAAACTGAATTGTTTGAAATAGAACTGTTTGATCATTTAACTGTGTGTAAACAAATGACTGATGTTTAATTGAATTGTTAGTGATACATAGCAATACTTGAAAACATTCAACTGTGTGCAAATAAATGATTAATAGTAAATAGAATTATTTGTATTAAATAGAAGTAAAACCATTTAACTGAGTTAAAAAATGAGCTGAGGCTTCTTTAAAAATGTTATCTACAAAATGTGTTTAGAAATCATATATTCAGTATATATGTATAAAAGATTTGGCATTAAATGCCCTACAAAACGAAACCATCTGTCTTTCGAATCGCTCACAGTGAAGCAATGCATAATGTGTCTGTGCACTAACTACTATGACATTACCAATCACGGCTTCAGTCACATGATATGTGCACCAGAAACTAGTACATCTCAAAATATTGCAAAACTTTTAACTTTACAAAAAGTTACATGTAAAGGCTATTCACCAAAATGATTAAAATAATCAAGCTTATGCCAAGGTGAATGAGAAGAATTTTATCATGAGTTTCAATTTTTTTTTTTTTTTTTTTTTTCTTCAGGCTTTCTTCTTTTTCCATTGATCAAATAGATATATAAAAAAAATAAAACTATGTAAGTTTACACAAAATATAAATGCTAATCTTCAACATATGCAAGCATTTTCTGAGATCCCAGAAAATTTCTCAGCCTACTTTTGGCTCTTTGAGCTCAGGCTTTGATAAAATGTTCTTATGTATATCCACCACTCTCTTGAGCCCTGCTTGGTATAAATAATTCCCAGTGCTTGATTTGGATATTTTGAATGGAATGGTAATCTCCTGTGTTGAACAGGCTGCGATGATTTTTATCATTAATTTTTCAGACTATTGTCTTCATCTTTATTGTTATTTCTACAATGTTTCAGCCGATATGTCCTCTGGCCTTCTTCAGGTGTTTGTCAAACTCAGGAACCTACATGGAACTTCGAACTACGTCCTTTATTGAATCCACTGGGGTCGCCTATTCTGATTCCGTTAGCCATAACTTGGGTACAAGTGTTAAGTATTCCTGTATTGTTACTCACCTGTTGTCAGGATCGAACCTGCAACCACTAGATGATTGTCTCCTTAGAAGCTTAGGAAACCAATGCCTATAACCGTTACACTATGTGTCCTTAACACTTGTATCCAGTTATGGCTAACAGAATCAGAATAGGTGACCCCTGTGGATTCAGTAAAGGACATAGTTCAAAGTTCTGTGTAGGTTCCCGAGTTCAATAACACCTGAAGAAGGCCAGAGGACATACTGACCGAAACATTGTGGAAATAACAATAAAGATGAAGACAATAGTCTGAAAACTCTTAATGATAAAAATCATTAAGCTTCATCTCAAAAATTCAGACAACTAAGGCTGCGATGAGTAAATTATCACCATTTTAGATTCAGACCTGACCAATAAAATGAAACGCAGTTTCTTCCAAGTATCTGCTATATGGATGCCCTACATGGACACTAACTAAATGGATGGAGAAAAAGCTTGACAGCAACTACACAAGAATGCTGTGAGCAATATTGAACAAGTCCTGGAGGCAGCACCCCATAAAGCAGCAGCTGTAAAGTCACCTACCACCCATCATGAAAACTATCCAAGTTAGATGAACCAGACATGTGGACACTGCTGGAAAAGTAGAGACGAGCTCATAAGTGATGTATTTCTGTGGACTCCTTCACATGGCCAAGCAAAGACAGGACGACCAGCTCAAACCTACATACAGCAGCTCTGTGTAAATATGGGATGTAGCCCTTGAAGACCTGCTGGAAGCAATGGACGATAGGGATGGGTGGTGAGAGAGGGTCAGGGATATCTGTGCTGATTACATATGCCTCTCTATTTACACCAAAATCAACATTTTGTGATACCGTCTCTTTCATCTGTCTAAATTTGGGTACTATATTATACCAAAATGTAGTCTTCCTTCCTCCCTCTCTTTCTCTACTATGGCATTTATGGTCCGATGCTTTCATTTTTCTATCCCATTCTCACCTGGCCTGTATACAGTCATGAACTATCTTCTAATGTTTCATTTCTCTAGCATGGCTTGGGAGGACTTCTAAGCATAATGAGAAACTAACAGTGCAGAAGCATCCCTTTGCTCATTTCTAAGTGCAATGTTTCACAATATGCCCTAATCCTTTACACCTTTTAACACTTGCAAGTTTAATAGCTTCATAAACGATGATTAACCCAGTACTGTCTGTTGTATATTACTTGAAGAGATAGACTGCCTAGTGACTCCTACCTCATTGCCCTGAGAGGTACTGTGAAAAAATAATTACTTAGAATGGCACCTGGGGAAACATCTACTCAGTCATTAAGTAAATCATTAAAATTTATAGAAAATTTATTAATTATAGTAAAATATTCTCATGTTAATATCTAGTTAAATTCTTTGCTTTCAAAATTGTTTATAAATAAATAGACAGAATCATTTATTCATATTTTGAAGTACTTTTGTATTTCAAAATAAGAGTGATACTGTCAGTAATTTTGAGAAGTCATTAAAATTTAAGAAAATTCTTCAAACTGAACTGTTTTATTTTTGATCGTGCAGGAACATAATTTATGTGTAATATGACTTCTATATGGAGAAATGACTTTTTTCTTTTATCTCTTTGACAATAAATAGCAAAAATAGTATCAAAAAGAAGAAAACAAATACAATATACAGGGTTTAATGGATAGATTATCTCCATTTAGCACATGTGCTTTGTTTGTTTCAGATTATGTCTACTGTGCAGCAAACTAGACTCAGTTGGGTTCTGTTTATAAGGAAAACAGCACCATGATGCAATTCACTCCTCTAGAAATTTGAAATTGGCATGCAATGTTGCTTGGTATTCATGCCAGAAGCACCATTACAAAGATTTCAGACTGTTTCAATCTGAGGACAAAGCAGAGAATTCTAAAAGAGTTGGATGAGTCCAATGGTGATTACAAAGGTACAGCAGCTTGGAAGCCTCACTCTGATTGTTCTGATAAGAAAATAACTCATAAATTTATTGATTAGATCTAGGCTATGATTGACAGTGTTTTGGAACCAATCTGAGAATCATGCAGAGGATTTGAAAAAAAATAGAAGAGTCCAATGGTGATTACAAAGGTACAGCAGCTTGGAAGCTTCACTCTGATAAGAAAAGAACTCTGAAACTTATTGATTAGACCATGACTGACAAAAATCCCAGTAAGTCAATCAGATCCTTAGCCAAGGACATAGGAGTGTCTGAGTTTCTTATCAGGCAAGTGGTGTATGAAGATATTCGGTATTTCTCATACAAGATGCTAAAGGGCCAATTTTTATCACAGGCCATGAAAGACTAAAGGAAAGACTGTGCTGCAAAGCTTTTCAACAAACTCAAGTCATCCCCTCCAACCAAACATGCTTTGGTTTTTCCCACATGAGAAATATTTCTGCCAGGATTAATTCACAGGACCACCATTGTCTTGTTCTCTCCCTACAAGATGTATTGATAAAAACCGAATACCTAATCTGCATTATAGTGTTTGGAGTGGTCACTAGTGATGGCGACATTTAATCTATAGTATTTAAGATATTTTCATGTAATTTTGGTAAATATATCTGATGAAGTGAGAAATTGGGTGTTATTTTCATTTTTGTATAATTTAGATAATTTATTCATCACTCCCTGTAGTGATTCTATTTTTGAAAAAAGGAACCAAAACTTTTTTTTTTTAAATGGAGACTGTATATTACTCCTGAAGAAGACAAGAGAATGTACAAGGCAAAACATTGGTGAAGGAATTTAATTGTCTGGGGGAATCCCTATGGTTTAGTGGCTAATGTGCTGGATTACAATATTGTAGTCAGCAAGTTCAAACACTAGTTTCACTATCATATTCACTTTCAGGGAAAGGCATGAACCCTCTTATTCACTTCAGCTATGGGTTAAATGATACCACCACAGTTCTACAAGGATGGATTTGGCATTGAATAACCCACAAAGGTTGATATGCCATTAAACAACTAAACCAATTCACTTGTCTGAATATATCTTTGAATAAATAAGTGATGGGTAGAAAGATCTGTTCTATTTCTTGGCAATGGATAGGATTTTTCAGAAAATAATCAATAATGAAGATTATCCCTCCATTTCTCATATTTATTTAATTAATATTTTGAAATCATTTAATTATTGTTATAAGATATTATAACTTTAATGCAGTTACTAAACATTTTGAAGATGTTTTATGTTTTTTTAAAGATTTAATTGATAAGCTTCTTTTGTAAATTTCTTTTTTAAGCTTATATAGACAGCTTTGATGTTTTTGAAATATTTTATGTATATTAGAAAATTTCCCATATAAAATGGGATCCACCTTTGATAGTGTCACATGATAGCTCACGGAGACGAAGAGGTAAGAATGATACTATCCTCCCGTGTTGCTATTAGCACTATCTAGCAGTCAAAAAGTGACCGTTAAGAGAGAATGTGGGTCACAGAGGAGATAGACCAGATGTTCGCACTTAGTGACCTCAGGTCGCCGGACATCGGGAGGGGAAAGAGAGAGAAGCCAAATGATTGGCGGGGACCCCAAACGGAAGTGGGGTTCCCTTCCCCTCAGCGGAAGTAAAGGACAAAAAAGTCAGTTTTTGAGCAAGGCTCGTGGCAGACGGACCATAGCCATTTTACTCCGGGCTGAAGACAAAAAGATTAACTGAGACATGAGAGACCCGAGTCCCTCAAGCCAGTACTAAAAACAGAACCAAGTCTAGTAGTCCGTGAAAGAAGAAAATTCTCCAGTGGAACCACGTCGAAAATAAGATAAGTAACTTTGGGGACATTTTTCCTTTACACCCAAATTTCGTTTACCACTCTCTCTCTCTCAATTTGAAGAAGGACAAAAGTCAGAAAAGACATTTATATTCGTGGACTGTCCAATTATGTTTTTGACACTCTGAACGTGTATATATAAGTAGTAAAGGATTTTATGTATTTTCATTTTACCATGTGGTCTATGTTGTTACTTCATGCTTTCTTTCCAGCTTCTATTCGCCTTATGTTATCTTGTTTAGAATTGTCCTATTAATTCCTAAAGTATCACACGGGAAACCAGAGTTGCCGACTACTACAATTTAATATTATTACAACTAAAACCTATAGGCTCATTATCTTCCATTGTCTCGGGGAAGGAAGAAAGCTGCCTGGTGGGTGTGTGATAGTGTGAAATTTGGAACCCCTTGCCAGCGGCGGTCAGTCTGGTCCTAAATTATTCCCTCACGTAATATGCCAGTTCTTATCTGCCTGAGAGAAGAACTCTGAACAGGACTTATTCTGTAGGGGATCAAGTGCCAACCTGCCCCGTCTTCACACGTGCGAAAATAAAGTCCCGTTTTGGGATTTTAGTCAATTTCCCGTCACAATAGATATAAAATTAACCAAATTTAGTTTTTGGTAAGCAATAAATTTTATTCAGTACTGACAAAATACACACTCTTTAGAAGGTTTCATAATTTGTTAGAAATCTTTCAGAATGCTTAAGGAATATACTGATTTATAAACATATTCGTGCATACATACTTACCCTGTCAGCAGGTCTTATAATATACTGACTGTATTCCTTGGAAAGAAGTAATACCTACCTCCTAAAAAAGAGTGTGTCTTGGGTATGACACTAAGGTGTATATGATTCTGTGGTTCAGTTTCTGGTGATATGAGGAATGTAGAGCTCCCTTTCATTTTCATTTACTCCTAGGTCCACTCTGACCTGGTTTGGTAGTACCTGTGAAGGCCCCATCTATGGATCAAATAGATCTGCTTAAAAATTATTTGTATTTAATGACTGTGCAAAAAAAAAAAAAACAATTTAAGAAATAGTTACACAAAAAATGTAGATATGAATGTACAAATATTATTCCCTAACCTCTAGGCATAAAATAACCTTAGGCATGTTTATATGCCATTAAACTCACTCAATCAATATGACACTCACACACACCAGCATATATGCACACATATACTAAAATCAATAATGCTACCTTTGTGTATTTTTTCCTTTTTTTATGGCTGTTCCACTTCTTTCATCCATATATATATATATATATATATATATATATATATATATATATATACCCAACCCCTCCGCTCGGGCAGGATGTGACACAAGGTCAATTTTTAAGCGTAGTTTAACAGGTTTCAATTCAGTTTTCCTTCTCCTAGACTAGTTGCCTCACCAAGGCTGAAGAACCTAGTCTGTCCTACTATTTACCCATAGCTGGAGGGAGAATAATTGGATTCATACCTTTCCCAAGGGTATTAGTGCTATGTGAAATACAATGAGTCTCGCCCAGGATTTGAACTCGTGTCGATTTCCTACGATGATAACCATTACACCACGGGCACCTCCTTATATATAATTGAAAATGCCAATAAACCACTCATACACCATTGACAAAAATCTTCATTTCTTACATTTACATCAGAATTTACATTAAATTTACATTTTTAAGCAGTAAAATAAATATGTACAATATATCAGCAGTTCTGTTTCTTCAAATGCCCCAATCATATTTCTCTATTACATTCAATAGCTTTAATTCTGAAAATGTATATCCTACACAAATTTTAAATTTGTTGATATTTAGATAATACCATGGAAAACAACTTTTCATTGATGAAGGGGAAAAAAATCACAAATTATCTAACTAGAATGAAGTTGTGACATATGTCACTCTGGCAATTTTTTAACTACTTTGTGATATGTACCATGTTGAAACTTAGTATAATATGTATGACTAATCCATTAGTACCAGTAAAAATTTAATGCTTAATATTTCAAAGTTGAAGGATTGTGTACTAGATGCTGAAATCTTTAGTTATAAGTTATGAATATTAGTCATTAACTGGTAGTGTTTTCAATCTATTTATATAAACTATAAATCATTGGAAATATTAGATTTAAAATAAAATGTCATTTCAAAGAGTTTTAAATTTTATGAATTTTTTTACCCACAATAATGAATTACCCTTACCTATATAAGTATATTTATGCAAACTGAAGTAAAAACAATGACAGTATCTAAAACAAAGCTTTCATCAAATTATGACCCTAGGTTCAAACAGTTACTGTACTTTGTATATAATGTTGTTTCATATAGGCCATCTGAGGTCATCTGTCACTTGTTGACATTCATCATCTAAGATACATAGGTTACATGTTTATTCTCACATATATACACACATATGTATTTGTATGTTTTTATGTCCATACACGTTTGTGTGGGTGTACAAATGTTGAAAATTTTTCTAACCTTTGCATACACACCTACACAAACACATCAGTACTAATATTAACATTGTTTTTTCATTTTATTTTGTAAAAAATTCTATCTTTTAAAAGAAGCAGTTTCTAAGTTGAAAATAAGAATTAGGTAAAATTCTTTGTAGTAATTTGTTATAACATAATTTAGTTTTATACTTTAAAATTGGAGCAGTCCCCATGAAGTAGATGTTTATCTACTAGATTACATCATCATAGAAGACCTTAAAATGCTTTTCTTTGTCAATTGAACTTGTTTTAAGTGAGGGAATGTTTTACCTATTGTAATATATATAAATTATCTTATTGGATATTTCTTCTTTTTTTTTTTTCAATCTGGTCTGAAAAAGTTATCTATTTTATTGCTTTAGCTGTACAATTTTAGCAATTTTTGTAGATTTGATTTAAAAAAATCTTTATAGACTTTTAAGATTGTTATATTTTTATACTGAATGATTATTTTATTTGAAAAAAACAAATACTGCACTTTTTTTTCTTTTCTTTTTTTTATAGAAAGAAAAAATTAAAAGGTACCATTATACTGATTAAAACTGTCATTGAAAAAATAACAAGTTTCTTCATCAATGTGTGTATGTGTGTGTGACAAAGGAAATTTGGTTAAAAATAAATAATTAAAATGCTTTTTTTTTTTTCTTTTTTTTTTTTTTCCTCGTTAGTTTCTAAATATCCACTTAGGCTTTGTATAGGGTTTTTTATAGTTTATTCTTTTAAAAGTGATTGTGAAAATTGACTTTTTTTTAGATAATCATCAAATATATTACACCAGTTTTGTTATTGATTATTAACAAAAGAAATGTGGTTATTTTATCAAATATGAATAAGGTTTCATAAACTTTATATTTTCAAATTTGTATTTTATCTTTTTTTTTTTTTTTTTTTTTTTTTTTTATGTAACATTTTATCTGCTAATGTTCAGTCATAAAACACCAAATTTTATTTTCAGCAATTTCTTTCATTTTTTCATCTACCTTTATTTACTTATTCCTTCTGTAATTATCTTGAGCAGGTACTGAGTTGGCACTTTAAATATTTAAATTTTTACAATAAATCTTTTTTGTCATAGATGATTTTTATTTTTTTTAAATGATTTTACCAATTAACTCTATAAATTTTACATAATTGCAAAAAATAACTTTTCTAAACTATTTCATAAAGATTTTTCCCTTTAAAATTGTAAAACTGATTAATGCATGAAATAAAACTATTTTATGTCTGAAGCTGTTATTCTTTCAGATTTTATTGAGGGATTTTCCCTCCTGTAAACTGAATTTTCATGAAGGGTTGCCATGTCAAATAGATTTTTCATGTTTCTCATTATTAGTGTATGTACATGCACTTACTTGAAAGGATGGATCTCAGTCATTACTGAGAAAATATCTAACACCTTTTTAATAAAGTTTTATTTTCTTTTACTCTTACTGAAAAATGTCAAGGGATGAATAGAATTTTTTTTATGCAAGAATTATTTAATAATTCTACATAATAAAATATTAAATTTTCAGAATTTCAAATTTAAAAAATGAACAATAATAATGATAATAATAGAAATAAAATTTTCAGAGTCTTATTAAAATTTCTTGATATTTTATTTTCCTGATAAAATCCTTATTAAAAAATTTGTAGTTATTTTTTGCAGGATTTCTGTTAGATTTACCATTTTTCTCATTCAATTTATTGTTTCTTATTGAATTTGAATGCTACATATTTACTTTGTTACTTTCTTTCTCTCCAACTATGGGTTAAATAGTACCATTACTGCCCTTTCACAAGGATAGCTTTGCCATTAAATAACCCAGAAATGTTGATATGTCATAAAAAGAAGCAAAAATAAACAAGTTTTCATTTGTAAATACTTGATATTTTTTTCTTTTTAATAAGATATTTTTTTTATAAATGTTAGCTTTTCTTTCTTTCTCTTTGCAGGCATTCTTCTATCCTACTCTCTGTGTTGCGGGGTTGAACAACTTCAATCTCACAAAAAAAAAAAAGTTATTAAGTACAGTACCCTCATTATAGATATGACATTTGCACAAGTTACATGATGTTGTTGTGTGCACAAGGTTTAAGTATTCTATCACCAAGCCAGCTTCCATTTGTGTGGCAATATTTAATAATTCTATTGTTTCTAATGCTATAACTCAACTGTACAATATGTAATGTGCTTTCACATTGCAGAAACGACCAATTTTGTGGTCTCTTGTAACATAGATTTATTTTTAAAAGGTATTTTAATTAAATCATGAAGTTCCTTGTAATTTCTGACTTTAGAATTCAAGGGATTGTACATATTGGATTTTTCACACCTGTTTAAAAGTTGATATAATGTAATATGGCCTCTGATGGACAACTTTTTTCATTCAAAAGAAGTGTAAATGGAGGACATGCCCACATAATGGCTTCTGACACATCACAAAACAGGTTGAAACAAAATGTGGAGTTTTTTAAAGACATAGCAGGTGATAAAACTCCTCCTTCATCTGATAATGTTCATAATGAATTAGGGGGAGTAGGCGTTAACATGCAGAGGAGTGGGAGTGACTTTAGTAGTCATGATCCTGAGAGGGATTACTTTCCAACTCGAGAGAATTTTCAACGTGCCAGTTTGAGGTATCTGGGTGGAATGCATAGTTCATATAATGAAAAGATTTTAGCACGTTACAGAAATAATGGCAAACCTCTCACCATTACCTCTGCTATTACCACTAACACCAATACCATAATTATGACAATGTCTAATACTTCAGTAACTCCGCCCCATCATACTTCTCCTCTTCCACCTATTCAGAAGTCAATCACCAATCAGCCATCACAAAAGATTCTAAATGAAAACATGAGGGTTGGACTTCATAGAAGCAATAGTGATTTAAATGTTGATACTGTTGATTATTCTGATGATGATGATGTTCCTGTCAGTTCTCGAAGAGAATACGGTAGTACATCATCTCTTGACCTGCTTCATAAAAGCCAGGAGGGTTTTTTTGCTATGCTAAGAGACTTCAGACCTGGTAACTCAGATCAAAGAAGTCCTGCTCCTCCAAAAATACATGAAGTTTTACGAGGAAATGCAATTTGTGAAAAATCCAGTGCAAGCAGCATAAAATCAGGTGGAATGTTTACTGATAAGGACAGTGACATTAATCAAAGTCCAAAGTTGAAGACTAAGCTCAAACACAAAGATCGAAAAATGCGAGCTAAGTCAATCACTGGTGAAGCAGGATCTGGCATTTTCCGAAAACTGCGAGGCTCAAAAATTGAAGGGACTGAAATTAATTTAAAAAGTAGTGAGGCAGGTTTGGATAATACAGATGGTCGAAATGATGAACGGATCCAAAGAAAGACATTTGTTCATTTTGACTGTCAGAGTATCAGTGTAAATTTGTCTGAACTTTTTGAGAGAAAAAGTTTTTCTACAGAAAGAAAAAATACTACAACTGGGGCGTCTGCTGCATCAGTCAGTCGAAATAGCTATGCAGACAATCCTGATCTTCTTAGTTGTGTAGATGAAGGCGATAATAAAAGTAACAATCTGGTGTTGAATTGTCCATTTTTTCGAAATGAACTTGGTGGTGAAGATAATCGTAACATCAGTTTGTGTAAAGCCACTGCCCAAAAACGCAATTTGCAATCACCAGAAAAAGAAGAAGGGGAAAAAGAAAAAATTCATCGTAATCCAATGTGTTGTGGTATTTCTGTTTTGGACTCCTCACCCAGCCCGAGTGGACAAGTGTTCTCACCTTTCATTAAAATTAAAAATCACATCATTGAATATGTTGACTATGGCGCTCAATATTATAGAAACTATTTCTATGGTTTAGGTGAGTACAAAATGTTTTTAATTGTTCTTGTAATTTTTTTTTTTATTAATGTTATTTATAGAGTTGATAACAATTAGTAAAGTGTTTCAGATTTGATTTTTGGCTTTTTTCAGTATACTGTTATTTTTATTTAATTTTCTTGTTTCATGATTATTTAAAACTCTATGTGCAGAATCCAAAGGAATATATGGAAGTTGCCCAAATGTTTCTAAAAAAAATCTAAATTTAAAAATAAAATATGAAGTTGCAAAGATAAAATTTAAAAAATAATCAATATTAAGACATTTATATATTTTGTGAAAAGAGGATTTTCTTAAATGACTTTTTACTATTTCATTTTCATATTTTATTTTCTTAGGTGTAGAACAGTCATGCAAAAAATTTTGTTACATTATTTTAAACATAAATCAACAAAATAAAATGTAATTATTAGTATCATTTTCATGATTTATACAAGATTTTTTTTCAATAGGTTTGCTTTTGAGATAATAAAACAAAAGAAAGGAAAGGAAAGAAAAAGCATTAAGAAAAAATTGAATGCATGTAATTTTATGTATCCATATTAAACTGTTGATAAAGGTTATTAAGAACCTGACTTTTCTATTGCAATTAGTAAGTAAGTGAGTAAAGTTGGCGACCATAGTCGAGGACAACCAGAAGGCTCCCTTTTCAATAACTACTACACCAAGGTGTAGGGGAGGGCGCTACTTCTTTCCCTGAATTGCTCCACTCTACCCTTGATATGTACCTTATATTGCTGAGTGTTAAGCAAGGAAGTATCAAGTACCATTTTTAAAGTCTTTAGTATGACGCAACCTGGATTGAACCGAGGCCTCCCAGACCATTGGCGAACACTCTACCCACTTCGACTGATTACAGAGGGGGTAGTTTATATTGTAAATTTTCTATAAAGAAAAGACATACATAAGAACAAATAGAAGAAATTGCTTTTTTTAATTTTTTTATTTATTTATTTATTTATTTTTACTTTTTCAAATTTTATCTGTAAACAAATATGTCATTAAAAAGAATTTATCAGATCTAATTTAGAGTCACTGTTTAGTCAACAGTTTGACTAAGTAACATATATAAAAATTGGAAAAAAAATTCAGATTCCAAATTTTCTGAATTTCTTGCCTGACTTTTTTTCTTTTTTTTTTTCTTTTTTTTTTCTTCATACTTTTCCTCATCAGACATTTTTATCTTGAAATTTTGCTTTATTTATGCATCATATACATCTAATGTTTTTATTGTAATTTTATTTGATTCGAGTTTTTAAGTATCCTGAGCATGACATTAAATTACATCTGATGGTAAGGGCTCCAGTCTTGGAATTTAGGGAATGTGGAGTATCCCATCATTACCATTACTCCCAGGTCTATTCTGACCCAAAATGGTAGTACTTGTTAGGGTCCCATCTATCAGTTAAAAAGAACTGTTCAATATTTTACTAGGGACTATTATTAGATAGAATTTAGTATTAAACTGTGTGCAAACAATAAATAACAATACTTGATAAACAGAATTACTTATGTTAAATAGCAGTACTTGAAACCATTTAACTGAGTACTAACAAATGAGCTCTGACATGTTTAAAAATGTTACCTACAAACCATTGATTTACAAATCATAATGTATTGAGATATATTTTTTTTGTGTGCATGTATAAACAGTATTTGACATTAATTAACCTACAAGGGATGGTATGCTATAAAACACAACCAACCAACCAAATTTTTAAGTTAGATTTATTTACTTCCATAAAAACATTTTTTTTTTTTTTTAATTTTATGATGTGAATAATTATCACAATATTAACAAAACTTATCTCAACTGAATATTGATAACCAAAAGGGATTTCAGGTACCCTTTTATCAAGTTAAAGAAAGATTATTTTCACTTTATTTTACAACATTTTTACTTATGATTAAGAATATCTAAAGGCTCTTGAAACACTATATATGAAATTGTAACATTTAAAATTATAAACACAATATGTATATACAGTTATGCATGTATATATTTGTGTGTGTGTATATATATATATATATATATATATATATATATATATATATATATATATATATATATATATATATATTTGGAAGAAAATAATGGATAGTAATCCGACAATTTGTGAAGAAAAATTGACAAGTAATCCAAATAGAAAGTAGGGATTTATAGAGAAATAAAGTCAGTCGACACTATAGTATTTCGGTTCTGCTGAACCATCATCAGGACTGTGAGGGGTTTTATTAGTGATGTTAAGTGTAGATAGATGTATAAAAAGTGTAAAAATATATAAGAAAAAATTGGAAAAGTTATACAACAAGAAAAGTTGGCTGTTTATGACAAGAAAAATTGGCCGTTTGATCAACGAATCAGCATTCGTTTCTTTAAAATACGTCACCTGATATTAGAAACATTGTGCATAATCCACGTTTCGTTAGTTCATCAAGAGATTTCGAATCATTCCTCGTTCTCGACGAAATTCAAATCATATAAATCTGTTGTTTTTTTTTTTTTTTGGTTTTTTTTTTTTTTTTTTTTTTTTTTTTTAATATTAATGTATATGCCTAGGAAAATCCTAAAATATGAATAAAAGCGTCAAGGCACAGACTTATGTAATCCAAGAAAATGTTGAGATGAATGAAAAACGCTGGCATTTAGGTAGGTGTGATTTTTCTTGTGTAAAGTTGGTTATAGAAGTCTTCTTGTTTTTGAGTAGGTACTATTTACCAACCCCTCCGCTCGGGCAGGATATGACACAAGGTCATTTTTTTTTTTTTGCGGAGTTTAACAGGTTTTGAATTCACAGTTTTCCTTCTCCTAGACTAGTTGCCTCACCAAGGCTGAAGAACCTTGTCCGTCCTACTATTTACCCATAGCTGGAGGGAGAATATGGGGGTTCATACCTTTCCCAAGGGTATTTGCCCGAAAGTGAACGTAATAGCGCGACTGGAGTACAAACTCGCGTACTACGATTCCGCAGTTCATCGCTTTAACCATTACACCACGAGGACACCCCCTTGTTTTTGAGTAGGTCTCTGCATCTGCAAAACATCTTGAAACAAAAAAAAAAAACAGATTTATATGATTTGAATTTCGTCAAAAATGAGGAATGATTCAAAATCTCTCAATGAACTAATGGAACATGGATTATGCACAATGTTTCTAATATCAGGTGACGTATTTTAAAGAAACGAACACTGATTCATTGATCAAACAGA
>CAUZXS010000239.1:5000-21083 GCA_963585895.1 Sepioteuthis lessoniana | reverse complement strand
GTGTATGTGTGTTTTACATTAACTGGTTGGTTGGTTGGATTTTATGGCATGTCAACCCTTGATTTATTTTTTTTAATTCTTTGTGGAGTATGGTTGTTATTTGTGCAGGTATTTATATATCATTTTATTTTTTTAAAATCCAACCTGGTTGGGTTTTACATTAACAACTAAAATTGATTTGAATTTAGTAACCAGCTAAAAAGAAACATTATGATCCCCTACAGACATAGAAGAGACAGATTCACCTCTGTTTCTGTATCCACAATAAATATTGAACACCTACAGAACTGGTTGTATTTCAATAATGCATGTGTGTGTATATATATATATATATATATATATATATATATATATATATATATATACACACACACACACACATATATATACCAGAGAAATTATAGCTGATTTGGACTAAACAAATCACATTTTAGATAACTTGGTTATAAAAAGAAACAATTTAAATAAGATTTTTGATTTTAGCATAAAGTGTGAATCATTGTGAATTATAAGGACTTTGATAATTTATTGATTGAAGGAGAAAAAAAAATCTTAGAAAATTCAAGCAGTCATTTACTAGTTATAGGACTGGTGAATTATGGATTACCCCAAATGACAATACTACAATACAACATTCAAATGTTTACAGGTATACATGCAGCTTTACTCTATAGAGATTGGGATTAATTCCTGACCATAGACAATCCCATTTTTTTGGTTTGTCTGTATGCAAAAGACATGATATGGGTTGATTTTACAACATATCATCAACTCTTATGTTATTAATACCAAAGCAAGTTTTTAAGCAATTAGATGGTAATTTATAAACAATATTTCTATTGCATTATTTTTTTAAACAGATCTAATTGACTCAGCGGTGGCTACTCTGGAACAATAGACGTGTAAACAATGTCAATGAAGTAGTTGCATCTATCTCTTCAGCTATGAGAAATAGGGCATACATAATTCTTTAACTTAAGTACAGCAACTGGTCCAAGAAAAGGAAAACTGAAATCAATTTAGCTGTACTCGAGGGAGAGATCAAGTAAATAAGATACCCATGATTATGGTAAGTAAAGTTGGTGACTGTAGTCGAGGGCGACCAGAAGGCTCCTTTTTCAAAAGCTACTACACTAAGGTGTAGGGGAGGGCGCTACTCCTTTCCCTGGATTGCTCCACTTTACCCTTGATACATACCTTATATCGCTGAGTGTTAAGCTAGGAGGTATCAAGTACCATTTTTAAAGTCTTTGGTATGATGCGACGTGGGAGTGAACCCAGGTCTCCCAGAACATTGGTGAATACTCTACCCACATGACTATAGAAAGTAAAGTAAAGTTGGCGACCAAAGTCGAGGGTGACCCGAAGTCTCCCTTTTTGATAGCTACTACACCAAGATGTAGGGGAGGGCGCTACTCCTTTCCTTGGATTGCTCCACTTTACCCTTGATTCGTACCTTATAATGCTGAGTGTTAAGCAAGGCGGCATCAAGTACCATTTTGCCAATGTTCAGTATATGACTATAGTAATTATATATATATATATATATATATATATATATATATATATATATATATATATATATATATATATATATATATATAAAATCAGGCTTGTATTGCCCTCCAAATTATACCAATATGTAATAAAAGGTAGTGTTTTTAATTAAATTTGATTTTTTTAAAAAGATTTTTTATCTAAATGAGCATAATGTGATTAAAAACAAGTAATTAACATCATTGTTACAAGTAATTAACATTATTTATCATCAATGATTAAAATTGTAATAACACACATCAATAAAAGGAGAGAGAATTAATAAAAACAAACAATTTACCATCGAATTTTGAGTTGTTTCTACATGTGCTGTGTAAAGATAATTTAAAAGAATTGACTGAGTGGTAGTGCCTGTTAGGGTCCTATCTATTAGGTCAAATAGAACTATTTACTTTTTTTTTTAATACTGAAAACTATTTAACTGTGTGCAAACAAATAAGCTCTGGCTCATTCAAAACTAATGTTATTTACAAGCTATTCACTTACACAGAGTGTGTGTGTGTGTGAGAGAGTGATGGTTTGGTTTGGTTTGTTGGGTTTTATGGCATATCAACCTTTGTAGGTTATTTAACGCCAAATCCATTTTATGTAAATAATCTGTTCTATTGAAAATAGTTCAGTTTAGCATAAGTACACAGTTTAATTGTCAAAAACATTTCTATTTCAAACTATTCAAGCAGTTATATGTAACAATTCAGTTAAGAGTAAATACAGTTTTAATGTCGAAAAACAGTTCTATTTCAAATAATTCAGTTAAGCATAAGCATGCAGTTTAAATCTAAGTACGGTTTAATTGTCAAAAACATTTCTATTTCAAGCTATTCAGTTTACTCAAACAATTCAGTTTAGCATTAGTATGTTGTTAGTTCTATTTAACCCATAGATAGGACCCTTATCAGGTGCTACCACTCCGGGGCCAGAGTGGACCTGGGAGCGATGGCAATGAAGGGGTACTTTGCATTCTCCAAAGCTCCAGCATTGCAGGAACCTCACCATCAGATTGTTTAGTGTCATATCCAGGACACTTGACACTTGTTGGGTGTGTGTGTGAGAGAGAGAGAGAGAGAGAGAGGACAGAATTTGGCACATTATCGGGACCAGCAAAAAGTTTTGCCACATTTGGTTCCAACTTTGCCACACTTCCACATTCTATTCCTGATCAAAATTTGATTTACTGTAGTTAAAACCTTTTCCACTCTAAGCTATAATTCTCTGATGAGGGCTTCTTTTAAATGCACTCCTTCCCAGGGGTATGATGACTCCTCCTGTTGGGAAATAGTTAACTTGCAGCTTTCTTCAGTTGACGTATTTATCAACACAAGTCATCATATGTCACCACACCAACTGGGTTGGAGGTGTCATTTGTTTTGACAAGGGTAAGAGGAATGCAATTGTTATTAAGTATTGTTTAACTATTTTGAAAGTCAAGATTTATTCTTACATCATCAATCCTTATGGAATAGTCAAATTCCCTGAAGGTTGGTTTGGTTAATTTATTTAATGGCCTTTCAACTCCTCATGAATTATTTGATGCCAATTATTAGTTAATTTCTAAATAGTTGTAGTCATAAGTACATATTTTAAAGTGCCATTGCATTCCCGCCCCCTTTATAATCATGTTTCCAGTTATATTAACTATTCCGACCAAATACAAATAATTTGCAGTCCATTGGCCTAGCGGTTAGAATGTTCACCAATGACCTGGGAGACCAGGTTCAATCCCAGGTCAAGCTATACCAAAGACAAAAAAAAATGCTACTTGATGCCTCCTTGCTTAACACACAGCGTTATAAGGTATGGATCAAGGGTAAAGTGGAGCAGTCTAAAGAAAAGAGTAGTGCCCTTCCCTACACCTCAGTGTAGTAGCTATTGAAAAAGGAGCCTTTGGATCATTCTCAACTATGATCACCAACTTGGCTATACTGTTTCAAGTAACTATTCCTATATTCAATACTCATGTTTGTATTTATATAGTTTCAAGTATCTTTTTCTAACAGGAATAATTTATACACAATAGTTTTAAGCAGCTAATAATTCATCTTTTCATACATTAAGACTTAGTAAATTTAATTAAAAAAAAAAAAAAAAGACGTCTAATTTCTTATCTAACACAGATAATCCAGTTTTAGTTCATTTAATACCTTATCAATCTCCTCATTATGGATTATTTAATACAGAAATTTAATTCATTTGGAAATGTTAGTTTATAATTATTTATACTTTTATGGCAGATTTTTTTTGGTCTATAATAGTCATATGGTTTCAAGTATTTTTATCAAATACCAATATATAGAGATGTGTATCACAGTTCAAACTCTTAACAAGTGGTGTGTATCTTTCTGTTATTAACAGTTGTAAGTGGTAATTTAACAGAATACTAAATAAGTATAGACCAGCTATATATATCTAATGATTAGATTAAATAAGAATTTTAATAAAACCTAGCCATAATATATTAGATTAAATAAAGAACTAGCATTAGAATAATTTGTAATGCATTTCTCTATATATACTTTTAGTCCTAGCCATATTACAGGTTACATAAAAAAAAGTATTAAAATTTCTTATCCACTTCTATATACACTTTTAGTATATATGTTAAATAATGATTAAAGCGAACGATAATTGATGATAAAGTTTTAATATATTTGCTTAACCATGATAAGGTCCAACTTGTCATGTTCTACAAATCTTTAAATACTGTATATTCTTTTTTAGTCAAAGTGATTGGTTGTTTTATGGTATATCAACCCTTGCGGACTATTTAATGTTAAATTCTGTTTATGCATATACACGATTTTTAAGTGAATAGCTTGTAGGTAACATCACTTTTAAATGAGCCAAAGCTTATTTGTTTGCACACAGTTAAATGGTTTTCAGTATAGAAAATGATTGAATAGTTCTATTTCACTTATGAGACCCTAACAGGTACTACCACTCAATCAATTCTTTTAAATTATCTCAATACAGCATATGTAGAAACAACTCAAAATTCTAGGCTAAAGTTTCTTTTCCGATAAAGAAATGCTATTAAATTAGGTTAGGAAATGATAATTTTTCTGAAGCACCTTTACACCTGAAATATCAATTTTTTTCCCCCCTTTAAAAACACCCTGTATTATTCACATATGCTACATTATAGTGGGTGGGAATAAGGGAAACTATATAAGGAAAATTAAAAAGAAGTTCCCAGCCTTATTTAAAGGTGCAAATTTGACTGTTTTTATATAGAAAAGAATTTAATTTCGAAATTTCATTAAACTTTTACAATAGAAGCAATAAGAAATAACACATACTATCCAGGAACAAAATTTGTGCTGTACAATTCAGATATGTTCTGAAAGTTCCCTCCCCTAAGTCACAGAACCAAAAAGATTTGGAATCTGTGGAACATTCCTAAAATTGTTTCCTTTCCATAGCTCTTCATTTTGGTGGGAAATTGATTTTTAGAGGGAGAAAATCTGCCAATTTAGCACTTGTTAAAAAAAAAAAAAAAAAAAAAAAAAAAAAAAATCAATAGCACTGTTCCTCTCTTAAAAAGGATTGGGTGAGACCCCTCCTCCTCAGGCACACCTTTTTTGTTGCCATGATTTCTTGTTGCAAAAATTGATTTTGGAAATTTTTTTTTTTTTTTACTAAATTCAGTACTTCTTGACTGACAAAATTGGACAATCTAAAAATGTAATTAAAAATTAGTAATTTTTTAATTTTTATTTATTTTTTATTAATCAAATCAATTAATATTAGCTTAAAATTGTATTTTTAGTCTTAGCCAAGACAATTTTATAAGAGAGGAGAATATCTAATATTTTAGAAAGTTTATCCATTGCACAAAACATTTAAAAAGGCCATCTATATAATATTGGTGATCTAATTTCTATTATTACACAAGTGATTTTTGTTCATAGTGATGAAGCCCAGCGTAAGGCATGCCATACTTTTAGGATGAGCTGATAACAGAAGAACAATATATCACAGATTCTCTGAAACACTCTCAAGGTTTTTGATACAGAGAGACCCCTGCCCTTTGATTGGTTACTTTACCAAAGCCAGTCTACCCAACTAAAGCTGGTGTTGGGGGAAGAAGAGAAAGATTCACGTTTCCCAAGGCTATCTATATTATATTGGTGATCTAATTTCTATTATTACAAGGCATATACACCTCATAAACATGAAAAAGAAATGTTTATGTTTTTGCAGGAGTTCAAGCCTGGTTATAATCTTGCTTTGTGATGATGCTCAGCCACATGTCAGGATGACACGGCAGAAGCTCTCCGACTCTGGATATGAGATTTTCCCACATCCACCACATTCTGATCTCATCCACTGACTAGTATTTTTTTTTTTTCCAAACACCTCAACACTTTTTACAACCCAAAAACACTCCATTCTAAAGAAGTTAGTGAAAGAGTTAAAAATAGCATTTATCTGTAAAAAAAAACCAGCCATACAGAAATTGGAAACAAAGCTAAACAATCTCAAATCTAACCTGGTAGTGAAAGGGTCATTCTCTCTTTTAAAAGTTTTGTGCTCTTCTTTCTTCAAGAATATATCGGTATCTTCATGCAAAAAAAGCTTTTTAAATAAGCTAGGAAATGTATACATCTATTTTATCTAGTCATATTTCACAGCTGCACCACATGTAGACAAGTGAACCACGAGATGGCCAGAAGTTAAGAAAATGTTGAATGATTCATGTAACATAAAAGAAAAAGAAAATATCAATGGCATATTTCTTTGAGAGACATTTCTGACATTGAATGAGTTTAAAAGCAAAGTGGACCCTTGAGAGGAGAAGCTATGGTCTTAACTAAAGATCAAAAACTATAGTAAAGATGACAGTGTTGCTGATCAGTGTATAACTAAGCATTTTGAATTAAAAAAATCAAAAAAAATCACTATTTTACTTCTTAGATAAAAAGATACATCTATGTATTTGTAAAAATATATAATGGTAACCCAACAAATACTATACATCATCATAGGGAGATTTTACACCTTAAAAATAAATTCCAACCAGATATGTAACTAAGTTTTGTGGGGTCTGCACCACACTAAATAATAATTTAAAAAAATTAACAAAATTCTAAACACCATGGACCACGGTTACAAAGGAAACCCATAGATTCAAAGTCATTTTGTAAAAAATAAAATTTGACTATTGCTAAAGAGAGAATTTTAATTATTAGGCAGTTAGCATGTTTAAAGACAAACTTTTAAAATAAAATGTTTGATAAGTTAGCCTTACTTATTTGAGAGTGTAGTGAGCTTGATCTTCACTGGGTGCCTCAACAGTGTTACCTTATGCTAGACAAAGTTTAAGTGAATAAGTATTTTTAAAAAGAAAATGATTCCTGGAATGATTTAGGGGATCAAAGTAGTTGGATCTTACAGCCTTGTGCCAGGCTAATATTTATAAACACCATTCACCCCACCTCCACAATTTTTACTGAATAAACAATATTGTGTATTCTTACATCAGAGATGGAACATTGAACTTAAACCATTTGGATAGAGAATCAATATTTATTACCTAATAAGCCATAAGACACATGCAATCACTTAGATCATAAAATCATTTTTCCTCTTATTTCCATTTGGCAGTAGGCCAAAATCTTTTGGGGAGATTTAAAAACATGCATAATTATATTAATTACCCCTATCAAAGGGATCTGAATGTGTAATGTAACAACACTCCATTAACAATACTAAAAGCAAAGCTTATATTAATGTCAGTAAGCCTCTAAAAGCTAATCTTAATTCTTAATGAAATTTAAATTAACCACTGTAATTTCCAGATTGGGTATCAATTTAACATGTTGTGGACAAACACACACACATCACATAATAATTTCTCTTTCCAAAAAATAAAAATTTTCACGGAAACAGATTTATAGACGTATCATTTTTCATATTGTCATTTTTGACCAGATTCATCTTTCAGAGTTGATCAAATAGTTTCAAATCCAGTGATCAGTTATTTTTTTTCTGGCTATGGCATTGAAAATCTTTTGAGCAAACATTCACTTATAATTAAACCTGACAGAAGGCAGAACTAAATGAACTGCCAATATATCTTATAGGAAAAGATTTCTCCCCCAAAAAGATTGGATATGATAAGTACATCCTAAATTAAATCGTAAATAGATAGAAAGGCTAGAATTCAGAAGTTTTTTTTCGTTTTTTTTTAATGAGTCTTAAAATAAAATATTACATTACTCTCATGTTAGACATCATGAAAAAAAAGAAAATCTCTGTTGGGAGAGTACAATATAATGTCCCCTCCCATATACTTAATAAATTTTATAAGCATCTAAGAGTAAGAAAATTAATTGTTGAGTATAGTATAAATTCTATAATATATTTTCTACTACATCTTGTACTAGAACATGGAAAGAGTAGAGTCATTCTTTGTCATTACTCCCAGGTCCACTCTGAAAAGAGTAATAGTACTTGTAAAGATCTGGTACGTGTTGAACATCTGTAGAGGTTTAAATGACAGGTGAAAAGCCAACATTGATTGATTAGGGGCAGTCTTGTGGGATTTGAGAAATTTCTAGACAATTGGGACTAAAGTAGAAAGAGTAAAGATAAGTAGTTTGGAGATTAAGTGAAAATGCCCCCTTACCACCACTATTAGAGAGAGTTGAGAGCGCAAGCCCTTTTCTCAACCGACTAGGCAAAGCCACTCCACATACTCTTTTAGTTCCTTAGACCAGTGTTAATAATCCCATTATTTTTCCAGTGCAATGGAGAGGTGCTGTAAGAATCTCCAAAACTTTTTTTTTTTTTTTTTTTTTAAAAATGGAGGGAGATGACAATATCTGTGGTTGAAAATTCCAAAGGAAGACATTGTGCTTATTTACATAAAATTTGGTTAAAATCAGATTTGAAAGAATGAAAGCCTTCATCATGGCTGCTGTTTGGAGGGGGGATATTACTGCTGGATATTAATGCTGTTAATTAGGTATAATTAAGTCTCAATAAAATGTATACATTTATTATGCTGATGATGAAAAAGTTTATCTACCTTTGATGAAATACAGATATATGAAATCAATATTAACAGAAACAAGATAAGCTGGCATAAATAATGTTATATATACATATAAAATATAAACAGTAAGTATCCATTAAGCACATCAAAAGAGATTATACATTAAAGAAAGGCGATTAATTAAAAATAAATAAATAAATAAGTACTTGTCCAGAATACCCCGATGAGGAAATGTCTTCAGTAATGTATCAGAAATTATGTATTTATCCAACCTGAGAAGGAAATGACACAAGGCCAATTTTTTAGAGCATAAGTTGGAATTTAAAGTTTTCCCTCTCCTCCTAAATTGATTGCCATACAAAGACTAGTTTACCCTATTTATCCATAGCTGAAGGGAGAATAGATGGTATTAGTGGTATGTGAAATGTAAACAGCCTTGTCTAGGATTTGAACTCTGGTTGCCATGTCCATTTCCTATGACGATGGCCATTACACCATAAGTGTCTCCAAAAATTAAATAGAAATATAAGGCTTACATTCACCACTATCTTCATTTTAAATTGCATATATACGTGTGTATCATGTCACTTTCAGAAGCCTAAATGAAGACCTCTTGCAGCTGGAAATTGTAGCTGTACCAGCTGGTTTAAGCCAAATATCAGGCTAAAATTTTAACTGTGCACGCACACACGCACACACACACACAGGCCATTCAAAAAGTTCAAAGCATCACCAAGAGCCAGCCATATCAAAACATTTTTGGTGTAGCAGCACAACTAATTCCTATAAAATTAGAAAAACTAATTCAGATTTTTCTAGTTTTATAATTGGTAGTGTGCTGCCTGAACAAGATACAATATCACATTTAGATGCCCTAATGATGGTTTGAATGTTAAAAAAACAAAAAAAAAACCAACCCAAAACTGATGGCAAATAATCCAACTATAAATAGTTCCATATTTGCACATTCTCTCTCATACACAAACTCAACCCCCCCAACCCACCCGCAACGCCTAGTAGAAACTAATATTAGGCTAAAGTTTACTTTTTTTTTTCTTTTTTAAATAGCACATCAGTCCCTTGTAGGTTATTTCATGCCAAATTCTGTTTAAACATAAAAGAGGGTTTTCAAATGAATGGTTTATAGGTAACAATTTTTAAACAAGCCACAGCTTATTTGTTTGCATAAAGTTAAATGCTGATTAACACTAATAGTTTTATTTGCACACAGTTAAATCGGTTCCAGTAAGCCTATCTAACACTAGAATTTCTAGTCAACATTAGAAATGTTGTAAATATTCATGCTTTAAAAAGAAAGAAAAAGCTAAAACTAAAAAATAAAAGCCTGAATCTTATTTGTCTAGAGAGTGTATTGTAAGTCTTAGATTCCTACTTGTACATATCCTATAGACATTTCCTCAGCAGGATATTATGGAGTAGTTCTAGAAAAATATATACAAGAAAACCATAGGTAGCTATGTGAAGAAAAAAAAAAAAAAAAAAAAAAAAAAAAAAAAAAAAAAAAAAACTATAAAAATTTTCTAATATATATATATATATATATATATATATATATATATATATATATATATATATGATATAATTAGTACAAAAGTTTTTTCTTTTACATATCTACCTACGGTTTTCATATATAATTGTTTAAGAAAAAGATATGAAAAGTGCTCAGTGACACTGCAGCAGAGCAGGTTTCAAAACTTATAGATATAAAATATAAGATATAAAATTATGATTCAACTTTCTATTGGCACGATATTCAGGCAGAAAAAGAGGTAAGATGATTTGACTTTTGTATTGATAAAAATGGATCACATGGAGAAAAAAAAAAAGAAGAGTTTTTGTTCTTTTGACCATTAAAAGGACCCAAGACTGAGCAGTGCCTGAAAGCCCAAAAGTCCTCAAAGGGTTCAAATCAATCAATATGTTAAACAAATTCTTGCAATTTCATTAACATATTCTATACAAGGTTTTTAATTGTACATATCACTAGAAATATACATGCTAATAGATTTCTCTATAGTTTATTTTTGAGATTACATGCTTTAGGAAGAAAAGCTTGATTAAAATCATGAACATTTGTATAAAAGTGATAGGACCCATGACCATTTTTACCAATGGACCCAGATCATTGTCAGCAAAGCCTCTGTCCCTCTCCACATGCAAGAAGATTTAGAAATAACTGAACAAGTCAAACAAGATACAAAGTATAAAGTACAAGACTTTGGTGCCAGGATGGAGTAACAGTAGTTCAGTAAAACCGATCCTAATGTGGATGTCATCATTCAAGGCATACTCTATTCCTCAACACATCTCAGACCTTACCATTCTCTCTCTCAAAAAAAAAAAAAAAAAAAAAATGCCCCCCTCCACCAAGGGTGGGGGAAAATAGAATGTCAACATTTTCATGGGGTATCAAGTATTATAGCAGATTTTTAAATAAGGGTGGGTAAAAGAAAAAAGGTAGATGGAAGGGATTTGGGTCATAATGCAAGAGCAACAAATATTTAATTTTTGTAATGTTTGAGAGGATGCAGGGGGGGGTTTAAAAAAACCTTAATAGATAAATTATAATCTCTTCACTCTCCTTCAATTTTGAATACCGAGTATGGAATGTTAACCAATACTAACTCATAAGGCTACACTTCACATCACACTTCTAGTCTCTCCTCAGACCCTTTGTCTGACTTGTGTGTGTGTGTGTGTGTGTGTGTGTGTATATATATATATATATATATATATATATATATATATATATATTGTCCCTCAACCCCAATAGCACAATCCATTTCAACAGTTGTGTTTGTTGGCTGGAGATCTGTGTTCAAACCACATGGGTCACTATCAGCATGTTCTTTCACATAACATTAAAATCTAATTGGAACGTTTATGAAACAGGAATGATTGTTTAATTTATCAACTCCCATGATTTGCCAGTGTCGAGATATCAGGACTTATATCGGAGAATTGGATTCATGCCTTTCCAATAGCATAAAAGTAATAACTAGAGACTAGACAGGAATTCAAAATATGTTTGATAGTTCTATTTATTAGCACCTGCATAAATTCACCAACCCCAAGGACCAATACCATGTATACTTACATATCACAACTTTCAGAGCCATAAGTTTAATTCTAATATAAAGAGATTGCACCATACACGTGATAGAAACTTTATGTATAAATATTTAGCCAACTAGTATACATACAATATCCAGTTGCAAAAGACAACAAATAGGTTGTTAGTTATGTTTTATAGCATACCAACCCTTGTAGATTATTTAATGCCAAATCCTGTTTATACATACACATCTACACACATATATAACATGGATTTGTAAATGAATAGTTTGTAGGTAACAATTTTTAAAACAAAACAGAACTCACATGGTTTCAAGATTTCTATTTGATCAATAGATGAGACCCTAACAAATACTACCATTTCAGGTCAGAGTGGACCGGGGAGTAATTTTCCACACTCCCTAGATGTTCAGAACTGGATCTTCACTATGATGGTTTAGTGTCATATTCAGGACACTAGTTGTGGAAAAGGTCCTTGCCCTTCAGCAGAGACACAGTCACCATATCTTATAGCCCCAGCCGACTGGGCCAAGTCAATAAATAGTCCGAGATACTCGAGTGAATACTGAGATTCTAGTACAAGAATTGTTGTGGAAATACAGGAAAAGGGAGATTGAAGGGCAGAAAAAAAAGTGGAGAGAGAGAGAGCAAAGGGTTGAAAAAAAGAGCAGAAAATAGAAAAAGGAATATGATAGAATTTAATTAAAAACATTAAATAAAGGATCTATAATCCCTTCTAGTTTTTCTTTAAGATTAAATTGTGTTTATTATTATCATTATTTTTTTCTTCAAAATTATTAAATTGGGCTAGGAGATCCTGCATTTTTGTATTGGAAGATAAAGAAATCAAATTTATTAATCCAAAAATAAAAAGTTAATTTACTTTTTCCAGATGTATTCGTGCGTGTAGACTTTTCTTTACACGTGCATATAATGAGAGAGAGTAAAAAAAAAAAAAAAAAAAATTTTTAAAAATTAAAAAAGAAAGAAAGAAAAAAAAAAAAAAAAAAAAAAAAAAAAACTGATTCAAAATTCATCTTCCTGGTTTCACTTACTTCTTCAGAGTTGGTCTCCTTCTCTATGGTGGGACAGTCATTTGGGACCTGAAGAATAACAGTAGCGGCCCCTCTATCAGCAAAATTATTAGAAATAATTTTTTTTCTTCTTTTTTTGTCCTAAAAACTCAACATAACAGAGAAAAAAAAAAAAAAAAAAAAAAAAAAAAAAAAAGGTACAGAGAAAATTCAGAATTGATGTTACTGACAAAGAGTATGAGAGGGAAATGCAAGCAAAGGATGAAGCAAAGGGGATGGTGGATATAAAGCAAGAAAGGGGAAAAAAACAAAAAAAAAAAACAAAAAAAAAAAAAAACAGGCAAAGGCAAAAAAAAAAAAAAAAAAAAAGCAGGGTTAGAAGGAAGCAATTACATAACTTGTCAAATATCAACAAATACAGAAGAACTGTGACATATTTCCATAAAAATGACATTTACCAAATGAAGACATTTCCACACACCATGAAGAGTTTATTTCTCATGGTATACTCCAAACCAAAGAAAATTGAGCCCCCTCCCCCCCATGTCCCCTTAAAAAAATATTTAAAAATTCAGGGTATTGAAATTTTTTTTTTTTTTTTTTTTTTTAAAATACATAACTTGACTAATTCTTATTCAAATGACCTCAAATTTTAATAGCGTGTGTAGAAACAACTTATTTTGTTTAATGCTTTTTCTCCCCTTCTTAGGTATGAAAATGTTATTCACGGGACAAGAAAAAGTTTGGTTTGGTTTGGTTTGGTTTCTTTGTTTAATGGCATATCAACCAATGTAGGTTATTTAATGCCAAAACCATTCTCCTAGAAGAACAGTAGTAGTACTATTTAACCCATAGCTGGGAGGATAAGGGGGGTTCATACCTTTCCCAAGGATATTTGCCCGAAAGTGAATGTAATAGTGCGACTGGAGTACGAACTCACATACTACGATTCCGCAGTCCATCGCTTTAACCATTACATCACGAGGACACCCTCCTGGACAAGAAAAGGCAATTAAATATTAAACAGAGTTTAAAGTTGTTTCTACACATACTGTCCAAATTCAAGATCACTTGAATGAGAAAAGGTTAGGGTGGTCTGAAACACACGGTACATTCTTGTGGTGACATCCTATTTACAAATACATCAATTTGTACCAATTAGAAATTTTTTCTTTCAAATAAATTTGATTTGACTTTACTAGCAATTTCAAGTGAGAAAAAAAACTTTTTAAATAAAAATAAAGAATTGCTGTTTAACTTCTCTAATCAAAAAATGATTTTGCCAGATCTGGTGTTATCAGAATATTAATAAATTTGTCAAAAACAAATTCTCATCCACCAAAGGAAGAGAAACAATAATTGTAATCACGACAGTTTTTAGTTGATTTTATTAATTTCTTCTTTTTGTTGTTCATGCCTTTTTATTCAATATTCTGTGTATCAATTTCGTCAAGAGAGATATTTCTAAAAACCCAGATATAAACTGACTACAGAAGACAAGGGTATCAGAGCACTTTCTATAGATCATCATTATAATAAATTCTTTTTTAATCATTATTTTTTGCAGATCAAATTGTGATTAGATTTATCGCTTTGTTTACCCCCCTCCCCAAAAGTTTTAGATGTATCAAATTATGCTTTGAAGACGTTTTAGGGGTAAAAAACAAAAAAACAACAACTGGAGCACCTGTGTCCCAGTGGAAATGACAGTATTTATTAAATCTCATAAAATCATTACTTGTTGAATTTTGAAGATTACATATAAAAGGCTTCTGTATTTTGTCTTTTCACTGTTTACATTTTCTTTGGTAGGATTTTAGAATACTGTCGTTTATCTTTAATGACATGTACATTATTTTTTTTATCATGGAAAGAAAGAAAAAAGTATTAAAACCTGAAATGTTTGATGAATCATTACCTCTTCATGGTGTTTGAAAAAAAAAAAAAAAAAATTCACATTTCATTCAAACAACTGAGACAAGATTTTCTAAAAACCCAATTTTTATAGGACAAAAAGTTTCTATATGGGGACAGGGTATTGGAATCTATATCAGACAAGGTGAGGGACACCAATGCCATCTACTCTACGTTACAATATTTAAACAACAAAATATTACTAAAAAAACTACTTCACACTATACCACATGAAATTTGCGGGTTTCAAACTTGAAAAAAAAAAAATGAAAAAAGATAAATTGGTTCACATACAGCTTATGTGTATGTTTGTGCATGTGCATAATCTGTAAAATTCAGGCTGAAAAGGATATATCTTGTATCAGTTAATTCTTCCTTGAAATGTTGTTTCTTCTACTGAACCAGATGATTTCACTTATGCATTACTCAACCCAAAGATTGAACTCAAAGTCACCAGAGAAGTATATAATCTGTATACAACACTCAAATGAGTAAATATAAATGATTTACAGATGGTGAATCAAAGCTTTACTACACCTAAGATGGTTCTTTCTGCTGCTTTAACTGAACCAGAGTATACATATCTTCTACTACTCATAACGTGATAGAATTTCAGGTCTTAAGATTAGTCGGTTGATGTTTAATGGCTTATCAACCCTTGAGCCTAGTTCATGACAAGATTAGTCAGATATAAAATGGAGGAGAAGAGTAAGCTAAGAATTAAAAATGTGTCCTTATTTCTTGATGAAATGTTTGTTTGGGTTTTTATAGCATATCAACCTTTGTAGGTTATTTAATGCCAAATTCATTTTTATACACAAACAGTTCTATTTCAAACAATTCAGTTAAATCAAACAGTTCTAAGTCAACAATTCAGTTTAGTATAAGTATAGTTTTGGTTTAATCAAAGTTAAATGTCAAAACAGTTCCATTTCAAACAATTCAGTTTAGTATAAGTACACAGTTTAGTTCTATTTGACCCCTAGATAGGACCTTATCAGTTGCTACAACTTTAGCCCAAAGTGGACCCTGGAGCAATGGCAATAAATGGGTACTCAACATTACTGTAACTTCACCATCAGATTGATTCATGTCATATTTAGGACACTCGTTGAGGGGAGGAGGGGTGTCTTACACCTCTACAGAAAAGCAGTCCGTGTATTCTATAGCCCCAGTTGACTGGGCAATCTAGGTGAAATATTTCACCTATTTTTAGTCAATGATTTAAAACATTTTCATGATTTACCCCCCCCCCCCCAAAAAAATGCTCGGTTACAAAACTTTTTTTTGATTGCTTATATATATATATATATATATATATATATATATATATATATATATATATATAAAAGCAGCATAGTTTTAATTCAAAGTTTGATTTTCCTTATAAAGATTTAATGATAAAAGAATCTAAGAATACCTGTAGTATAATTCTATTTAGGGGTTTTTTTTTTTTTTTTGCTTATATTTAAATGAAAAAAAAAA
>CAUZXS010000238.1:0-93366 GCA_963585895.1 Sepioteuthis lessoniana | reverse complement strand
CATACCTTTCCCAAGGGTATTAGTGCTATGTGAAATGCAATCAGTCTCGCCCAGGATTTGAACTCGTGTCGCCGTGTATATATATATATATATATATATATATATATATATGTGTGTGTGTGTGTGTGTGTGTGTGTGTGTGTGTGTGTGTGTGTACTAATGCCGACGCTGTAAGGATGAATCCATTTTCATTTCCAAGTACTGCAGAGTTGGCAACTCACGGGGTGTAATTATAAGCAGCATAGCTTAGCAGTCCATTATGAGCGAGTTCGATTCTTAGTGGATTCCCTATTCTGATGGCCTTCTGCTAAAATAAGCTAAGCTTATTACATGACTCTAATTACTGCACAGTATTCCACATGCGGTTCAGTCTAACTACTTTTTCTCTTGGTGGGGTAATTCTCTCTCTCTCTCTCTCTCTCTCTCTCTCTCTCTCTCTCTCTCTCTCTCTAACACACATACAAGCACGCTCATACACATTTTTTTCTTTACTGTCATAGAATCTATTTTGAAAGGTTTTAAAACGCAAAGATCAAAAACAACTTTCCCTCCCTACTCTTTTCGTTCCACGCCTTCCCACAGCTCATCCACAAGGGAGCAGTCACGGCTCATCTAGCAAACGCTTCCAATTTGTTATTTCTTTTTATTATTATTTTTTAATTTCATGAGCAAGACTGAAGTGCGAGCTGCAGACTTTTTTCATTTAGGAATGCTCACAACATTTTTTCCTCTTTTAAAATATATGATTTGCTATGAACAGAATATTGCAAAATGTCTTGATACAATAGTTGATATTGACGTATTATATCTGGCCGACCCCGTATATGTTTACCATAATTACACGTGTATAACATGTACTGGTGTATTTCACACACCTCTTGATTTGGGCAACGAAATTCGAAACAAAAATCCGGAGTCAAAAAAAAGGGACTAAAAATAAAAATGTAGACATTTTGCTTATGTTTTGATACAAAATATATGGGCAGTATTTGGATAATACACACGGATATGATCAATCAAAAAGGCAAGAATTTTGAAGCAAGAAGAAAATAAGAAAATAAAATTATGAACAAACACACATTTTAGAAAGTATTTCTCTGTTGTGACATAAAACAGAAGTGTTTGTTTCGCATTGGTTAGTTTGAATCATAGATATCGCTTGCATACGATCATACCATCCAGAATATGGTGATGCTCAGATAAAAAGTGTATATTTAGGTATAATACGCACCTCTGAATTTTGATTTTGAAGTGTGAAAAAAAGTGCGTGGTATATATAGATGGTTACAGTATTTTCTTATTCATGTAGATACTAGCAGAAGTATACAGCGTAGTTCTGGATAAAAACAACAAAATCCAATACACATTTTGTGAAACAGATTTATCCTACTTGAACCTTGGAAGCTTTATTTCTTCTTCTTCTTCTTCTTCTTCTTCTTCTTCTTCTTCTTCTTCTTCTTCTTCTTCTTCTATCATACAACTTTTTAAGGAGTCATATTGAACAAATACAATGAAGTCTCTCTTCGAAAATAAATTTATAAGAAATAATCAAAACTTGAATAAATATGTTTTATTCTCCAAGTAAATGCGCATGATCATTGTGTGTTAAATAACCGATTATCAGATATTAATGTTTGTAGTGGAGAATGTTTTAAAACGGTGGCGAAAAACCGTTGGGATATCTAGTTTGATTGACGGTTAATGAACTCGAGATCATCTGAGAATGTGACTTCGATTATACAAAAAAAATCACGTGATCAGATGATCCTAGAAGTTTAGAGGGAAGAAAAAGTTGGTCAGTAAATTATTTCCAAAGAGGGAAGTTCGAATTCCATATCTACTCTGATCAGTGATTCACGTTTAGTCGGACAGGTCATATGAAATAGAAGTCGTCAAAAAATAAAAGTAACATTTGCACATGAAAATGTGTTTGAGTTGTTTTTAACCCTAACATAGAAAACCTGAAAGTAGTTTGGGTTGCAACAACGAGCAAGAACAAAGATGGGGACATGAAAGAGACAGAAGAACTCGAAGCAAAAGACAAAACGATCGAAGAACAAAATTAGGAGATGGGCGTTGATCGATGAACGGCATTTTAGTAAGTTACGACTACGTAATATAAACCCTGAATATAACGTTATCCAGAATGCAATATTTTGTAACATTAACTCGTTTTTTAATAAAAGTCATTTTTTAGTACATATATATATGAACAGTGACAGTATTGTCTTTTTGTCTTGCAGATCTGATCGACTGGGCTGGGAACTCTTCGACTGCACCTCTGCAAAGGAGTAAGACCCACCCCCCACCCAATGAGAGTCCTGTTTATGACACTAAACAATCTGATGGTGAGGTTCCGGTGATTCTGGGGTTTTGGGGAACGCGGAGTACCCCTTCATTGCCATTGCTCCCAGGTCCACTCTGGCCCGGTGTGGTAGCAACTGATAGGCCCCTATCTATGGGTTAAAAAGAGCTAAGGACATACTTAGGCTAAACTGAATTGTTTGAAATAGAAATGTTTTTGTCAATTAAATCGTACTTACATTTAAACTCCTTGCTTATTCTAAACTGAATTATTTGAACTTTTTTGACATTGAAACTATACTTAAACTAAACTGATTTGTTTAATATAGAACTGTTTTGACATTTAACTGTGTGTAAACAAACTCTGTACTTATACTAAACTGAATTATCTGAATTAAAACTGCTCGACGAAACTGAACGGCATTTTAGTAATATAAACCCTGAATATAACGTTACCCAGAATGCAATACTTTGTTACATTAACAATCGTTTTTTAATAAACGTCATTTTTTAGTACATATATATATATATGAACAGTGACAGTATTGTCTTTTTGTCTTGCAGATCTGATCGACTGGGCTGGGAACTCTTCGACTGGCTAAGTTTAAGGGCACGCGGGTCAGGTCGGGTGTGCCTTGGCTTATGTGGCAGTCGGTCGAGGATGCTTGACACTGGTGGCAGGGAAGGCCGGCATTAGCGTCATGCGGCTTAGACTGGCGCTCCTTAAGTTTCAGGGTGGGGGGAGCATCCCCGAGGTTCTAATCCTCCACGGAGTGGCTTGATGTATCACTTGGTGCCTGAGGCACTCCTTTTTAGGGGAATTCTGACGAAGCTCAAGGCATTTTTGGAACGACCAGGCATGTGTGGGCTACGATTCTGCGCTTTGTTTCCTCAATAAAAAGACCTTGTGCCATACTCGCACATGTGTGGGGGGTGCTCAACTAGTACCAGTACATATAGATGAGCTAATAAATGGTATTTGTTACTGATTATTTCTCAGATATTCTTCATCGGATTTAATGTCTTTCTTCTTTAATTTCTAATCATTTTTTTAAGTTTTAATGTTAAGATACCCTCCCACAAAAAAATTTTTGCTTATCAAAGTTTTAAAGATCTTACAAAAAAGAGGAATAGTAATTTGTGTCAAACAGCTAAAGACTTTTCTAATGTATTATACCAACATATCATCGTGATTATATTTGTGAGAAAATTAACTTGGGTATGCAATTGCTTAGATTGCCAAGTCGGCTAGGGCTGTAGAATACACCGACTGCACCTCTGCAAAGGAGTAAGAAAATGAGTGTCCTGTTTACGACACTAAACAATCTGATGGTGAGGTTTCGGTGATTCTGGGGTTTTGGGGAACGCGGAGTACCCCTTCATTGCCATTGCTCCCAGGTCCACTCTGGCCCGGCGTGATAGCAACTGATAGGCCCCTATCTATAGTTTAAAAAGAGCTAAGGACATACTTATGCTAAACTGAATTGTTTGAAATAGAAATGTTTTTGTCAATTAAATCGTACTTACATTTAAACTCCTTGCTTATTCTAAACTGAATTATTTGAACTTTTTTGACATTGAAACTATACTTAAACTAAACTGATTTGTTTAATATAGAACTGTTTTGACATTTAACTGTGTGTAGACAAACTCTGTACTTATACTAAACTGAATTATCTGAATTAAAACTGCTTGACGAAATTGAATGGCTTGAAATAGAAGTGTTTTCATAATTAAACTCTACTTAAATTTAAACTGCGTTCTTATCCTAAACTGAATTGTTTGAAATAGAACTATTTTCTTAAACTGCACTTATTGACAATTAAACTGTGTACACATGCTAAACTGAATTGTTTGAAATAGAACTGACTATTTGCATAAAAATGGAATTGATGTTAAATAACCAACAAAGTTTGATATGCCATAAAACCCAAACAACCAGCCAATAACGCAGATAGAAGTTATCACTTATAGAAGTTATACGAGAGATATAAATATCGGGAAATAATCATAGAATTATAGAATTTGCATTAGGATTTTTTAAAAAGTAGATTTTAACAAATATCTGCTGACCAGTGTTATTTATTTGTTATTTTATTGGTATATTTATATATATATGAAAATAAAGCCGCCTCACTGAGCCCTCAAGTGGGCAATTACTTATTGCCATTTACGCGCAAATGCACAGCTCTTTGTATGACTTGTGCACTCCGGTTGCCGTTTGCGTATAAATACAAATACGTAAAAATTCCTTCGCTTACGCTGATGATGACGATCGCTTTGCGGTAAGATACCCGACTGGCGTAAAGTCAGCCCAGTTTGAAGCATTTTGTGTGTGTAACCACTGTTTTGTTTCGTTACAACGAAACTGTCTGTGATTTACAAGGACGACCAGCACGAACATACATTCAGCAACTATGTGAGGATACGGGATGTTGTCCAGAAGACCTGCCTGAGGCGATGAATGATAGGGAAAAGTGGCGAGAGAGGGTCAAGAATATCCGGGCTACCAGCACGACATGATGATGATGATGATTATGTGTATGAATTTTATGAGAAAGAAAAATAGTCATTTTGATTTTATTAAACTTTTTTGGAGGGACGTGATTTGTGGTGTACGCAGATATTGAGACTTTCTGGTTGTTCTTGAAAAATATTCACTCTACACAAATTCGTATGTACGAATTGACACGAAAGGATAAATTAAGAATAAATATTTTCTATCAAATAAAATGAAAATAAAAGGATAAACACTCACAAGTGCAAACACGAATATATGGTAACAGTTTTCATTTTCATAGAACATCACTCAGGTTTTACATGGGTGGTTATATAAATATAAATTTGTATTTACCAAAGCTTTTCCTTCACAAGAAGGACATGACACGGACAGTTACGGATGTGTATTTGTTTGGTTTTCTTTTGTTGTGTTTGATGGCATATCATCCTTTGTGGGTTATTAAATGGCGAATCCTGTTCATACAAATACAGTATGATTTTTTAATGTAAACGTAATGTAGGTATCATTATTTTTAAACGAGCCTGACCTCACTTGTTTGCACACAGTCAATAGTTTCAAGTATTGCTATCAAACCCTAATAATTCTGTTCAATTGCAATCCCAGTGATGCGGAAGCTTTGGGGAATGCGGAGCACCCTTTCATGGCTATCACTCCCAGGTCCACTCTGATAGGGTCCTATCTTTGGATCAAATAGAACTAAACTACGTTCTTATGCTAAAATGAATTGCTTGAAATAGAACTGTTTTGCCATTTAACTGAGTATAAAGAAAAACTATACTTATACTAAACTAGCTTGAAATAGAAATGTTCTTGACAAACTTTGTACTCATATTAAACTGAATTGTTTGAAATAGAACTGTGTATTTGTATAAACTTGGATTCATCATTAAATAACGTACAAAGGTTGGTATGCTAAAAAAAACCATAGCACACAGTTAAATGGTTTTAAGAATAGTAAATTATTTAATATTTCTTTTTGATCAACAGAAGAGACCTGAACAAGTATTACCACTCCGGGTCAGAGGTGCCCGTGGTGTAGTCGTTATCGCCGTAGGAAATGAACACGGCGATACGAGTTTAAATCCTGGACGAGACTGATTGCATTTCACATAGCACTAATACCCTTGGGAAAGGTATGAATCCAATAATTCTCCCTCCAGCTATGGGTAAATAGTAGGGCAGACTAGGTTCTTCAGCCATGGTTAGGCAACTAGTCTAGGAGAAGGAAAAACTCTGAATTCAAACCTGTTAAAATCCGCTTAAAAATTGACCTTGTGTCATATCCTGCCCGAGCGGAGGGGTTGGTAAATAGTATCAGTCCGGGTCAGAGTTAACTTGAGGGTAATGACTGGTGTAAAGTCAACTGGGTTTCGAGCCCAGTGTTCCACACTCACCAAGTATAAGGACTGGAACCATCAGATGGTTTGAGCGTAAAATCTAGGAGATTCCTTGTGGGGTGGGCAGGGTCTTAACAAATGTACTTAGAGTTTTCTACCGCCCTAGCCGACTGGGCTACGGAATATCTTTGTACAAAAGTGTAAATCCTGTCTAGTTAGAGTTTTTTTTTTTTACGTGATTGCAGATTACCCTATCGGAAAAAAAGTAGGAATAGCGAAGTTCGAGTACTATGGCTGATGAAATACATCTGAGAAATATGTGAGAAATATCTATCCATCCATCTATCTATCTATCTTAATCTGAAAGCCCACAACAGATTTGTGGTGTACTCACTGATACTGAGCGCCCCATCTCGGCTTGACATTTTTTCTTGGCTCTTTCATTTTTGGTTGGCTTTCAAACAACCTTTCAGAAATTGTGAGGGTACTTCATTAAAAGGTTTCACACATGAATTGACCAAGATTATTTCATTTTTTCCTCCCTGAAATGAATCTACTTCTTACGCCAAAAAGCTTTTTGTAATCATAGGGTAGCCATGATTTGCAAGGGAGTTAACCTAGTAAGACATTTGATATATGATTGTTCAGTGAACGTGGACGTCGATTTAAAAAAAACATTGACTTATTTAAGCGATAATTTATAAAAGTGTCGATTTATCATTAATTATCATTAAATAGCAAGCCTCTAAGATTACCATTGCTCGGTCGGCTGGGGCTGTAGAATATACCAACTGCTTCTCTGCTGAGGGATAAGACCCCGCCAACGAGTGTCCTGATTTTGACACTAAACAATGATGGTCAGGTTCCAGTATTGTTGGAGCTATAGGGAATGTGGAGTACACCTTCAATGGTGTCGTTCCCGGATCCCTTCTGACTCGGAGTGCTAGCACCCGATAAGGGTCCTATCTATGGGTGAAATAGAACTAAACCGTGGTCTCGAGAGTTTACTGTTTTTGCATTTAAACTGCGTATTTATGCTAAACTGAATTGTTCAAAATAGAACTGTTTTGACATTTAAACTGCGTACTTATACCAAACTAAATTACATGAAATTGAACTGTTCTTGAGATTGAAACTGTACTTACGCTAAACTGAATTGCTTGAATAAGAACTGATTGACTAAACTGAATAGCTTGAAATAGAAATGTTTTTGACAATCAAACTCTGAACTCATGCTAAACAGAATTTTTGAAATAGAACTGGTTATTTGTATAAAAATGGATTTGGCATAAAAAAAATCTACAAAGGTCGATATGTCATAAAATCCAACCAACCAACCAAACAAACAAACAAACAACGATCTAAAATTAGTAGACCTATTCACATATTTCGGTTGCTATGATATCGACTTTATGGAAATCTGATCTCTTTTATATTGGAAAACGGTAACTCTATAATGAAAGGGTAATAACAAACCATAAAATAGTTACCCTTATTTATTTGTAATCAATTATTGCATAATATTGACCATCCGTAGAATCATAGAAGACATGAGGGCAAAAAACCTACAGGTGACATTACTATTTGTCGATTTTACCAAGGCCTTCAATTCTATTCACAGAGGGAAGATGGAACAAATCCTACTAGCATACGGCCTACCAGAAGAAACCGTAGCAGCAATAATGATTCTCTACAGAAACACCAAAGTGAAAGTGCGTTCACCGGATGGAGACACAGAATACTTCGACATTGTAGCAGGAGTACTACTAGGGGACACGCTAGCCCTATACCTCTTTATCATCTGTCTAGACTACGTACTTAGGACATCAATCGATAACATTAGGGAAAACGGCTTCGTGCTGACAAAGAAAAGAAACAGAAGGTACCCCGCAAAAATAATTACCGACGCCGACTACGCCGATGACATAGCGCTACTGGTCAATACACCCAACCAAGCCTAAACACTACTGCATAGTTTGGAAAGAGCCGCTGCAGGCATTGGACTCCATGTTAATGCACACAAAACTGAATTTACGTGCTTTAATCAAAAAGATGACATCTCCACACCAGACGGAACCTCTCTGAAACTGGTTGACAAATTCACCTACCTAGACAACAGCGTCTCATCAACCGAAAAAGACATCGACACACGGCTAACGAAGGCATGGACAGCTATCGATAGGCTTTCGATCATATGGAAATCAAACCTGACCGATAAACTGAAACGCAGTTTCTTCCAGGCTGCGGTCGTGTCGATACTGCTATATGGATGCACTACTTAGACGCTGACTAAACGGTTGGAGAAGAAGCTAGACGGCAATTATACAAGAATGTTAAGAGCAATATTGAACATGTCCTGGCAGCAACACCCTACAAGGCACCAACTATACGGTCACCTACCACCTATCACGAAAACTATCCAACCTGGACGAACAAGACATGCCGGACACTGCTGGAGAAGCAAGGACGAGCTCGTAATTGATGTACTCCTGTGGACCCCTGCATATGGCCAATCAAAAGAAAGACGACCAGCTCGAACATACATACAGCAGTTATGCGATGATACGGGATGTAACCCTGAAGACCTGCCAGAGGCGATGAATGATAGGGAGACGTGGAAAGAGATGGTCAGGGATATCCGTGCTAGCCGCACGACATGATGATGATGAATTATTGCATAAATTCTATAGGCAGAACGAAATCTGATATCAAGCGTAATAGTTTCTTTGGTTCTTTTTACTTATCTTTTTGTCATTTCACTGACAGCTCACCAAGAACTGATGGAGAGAAAGTCTTGGTTTTAATATCAACAAACGTTTTCATCATCATCATCATCATCATGTTGTGCAGCTAGCACGGATCTCCCTGACCCTCTCTCGCCACCCGTCTCTATCATCCATTGCTCCCGATAGGTCTTCAAGGCTATAACCTGTATCAGCACAAGGCTGTTGTAAATAGGTTCTAGCTGGTCGTCCTGCCTTTGCTCGTCCATGTGAAGGGGTCCACAGGAGTATGTCACTAATGAGTTCGTCCTTACTTCTCCAGCAGTGTCCCGTGATGGGTAATAGGTGGCTGTATAGGTGTGTTGCCTCCGGGACTTTTTCCACATTGCTTGCGGCATACTTGAGTAATCGAGCTTTTTCTCCATACGTTTAGTTAGCGTCCATGTAATGCATCCGTAACAGACGTTTTACGGCCTCAGTAATAGATTATTTTATCAGGTAATAAAAAATTAGTTTCACAATTGTTGTTTGTCATAGTTAATATTGATAAATCTCTCGCTCTTCGCAAATTTTGTTTTATTTCATTTGAACAGGTTTAAATTTTTATCTATGAAATTACTTAATCGCTTTCCCAAAACCTTAAAAAATATATCAGTTGTCAACATTATATATATATTGATACTTCACAGACGACAATATTTGATTTGTCGTGAAAAATTGAAAGGATCAAAACACAAAATAATTCTATGAATCTTTTCCCTAAAAAATATCAAAAATACAATTCCTCAACTAATTAGATTCATAAATAGAACATCAACATTTTTTTAGTTAATTTCGAGCCGACCTAAAAAGTAAAGACAAGCGAAGAAAAATATATTTCAAGAGTAATCATTAAGGGTTTTTGGACTTTTGTCCTCATCTTTATCGTTATTTCCGCAACGTTTCAGCCGATATGTCCTCCGGCCTTCTTCATATGTTTGTCGAACTCGGGAACCTTCACAGAACTTCGAACTACGTCCTTTACTGAATCCACGACCCGCCTGTTCTGATTCCGTTTGCCATAACCAGGTACAAGTGTTAAGTATTCCTGTATCGTTACTCGCCTGCAGTCAAGATTGAAACCCCAGATGATTGTTTCCTTAGAAGCTTAGGGAACCAACTCCTATAACCGTTATGCAATGCGTCCTGCCGGAAACATAGCGTAGCGGTTATTGGCATTATAAGATTCAATCCTAATTTTAAGAAAGTAACAATACGGGAATTCTTAACACTTATACCCGGTTATGGCTTATGGAATAAGAACAGGCAACTTCCGTGGATTCAATAAAGGACGTAGCTGGAAGTTCGGTGTAGGTTACCGAAGAAGGCCGAAGGACATGTCGGCCGAAACGTTATGGAAATAAAAGTATGTTATATAACATATGACATGGATTTTCGGTTCGTTCCTAGTGACCCCGTGTGCTTTGTCAAGCTGTCACATTTTGATTAATAAACAGAAAGATGACAGCGTATCAGGGCATTCAGGTCGAACAGCTGTGTAACCGGAAGGGGACCACGTGATAACTACGCGGTCAGATTTAGACAGAGGTAGAGAATCGGAGTCAAGCGTGGGACACGCAGCCGAACAGAGGCGTCTCTAACGAGCTTGTAAGGGGGTGCAAGCGTTGGCACCCCCAGACTCCCGGAAGAAGATATGGGAAGAAGAAGTCCTCTCTCTGAGTGTATGTCTCTCCATCTATCTCTCAACTAACAACAAATTTTGGGCCCCTTTAGAGAATAAAATAAGAGATATATTCTAATAGAGAAGTGTGTTTCGTTCGTTCATTGAATTGCGTAAATCGTGGGTATAAAACAAATAAAAATGAAGACAAAAGTCCGAAAACCCTTAACGATCGTCTTGCTTATTTATATTTGTTAAGTTTTCGTGAAAATCTATGTTCTTTCCTTTCAAGAAAGCTTATCATTTCAACTCGTTTGTTTTTTCTTAAACAAATGACTTTACATTACATATTTGCGTTATCAGCAGCAGTTCACATATATGTTCGTTGCGACATATTTATATTCTCTCTCTCATATCATGACATACTTAAATTAAAGAAGTTTTTCGCATGTGATATGCCCCTTTATTTTAAGCAAACAATTAGTACTATACTTTATGAATATCTACGCAAACATTTTCTTTGCTTACAAACGGTTCGAGAAGCTAGACGGCAATTACACAAGAATGTTGCGAGCAATATTGAACAAGTTCTGGCAGCAACATCCCACAAATTACCAACTATACGGCCACCTGCCTCCCATCACGAAAACTATCCAAGTTAGACGAACCAGACATGCAGGACACTGCTGGAGAAGCAGGGACGAGCTCCTAAATGATGTATTCCAATGGATCCCCACATATGGCCAAGCAAAAGCAGGACGACTAGCTCGAACATACACACAGCAGTATATGTGAGGATACGGGATGTAGCCCTGAAGACCTGCTGGAGGCGATGAACGATAGGGAGAAGTGGCGAGAGAGGGTCAGGGATATCCGTGCTAGCGGCACGACATGATGATAATGATGATGAGTTAGCTGGCCGACCGGAGTCGAAAGCAACCTGAAGGCTCCCTTTTCAATAGCTACTATACCAAAATGTTGGGGAAGGCGCTTTTCTTTCACCAAAAAGCTCAACTTGCTCTTGAACCGTATATTATAATGCTGAGTGTTAAGCAACGATGCATCAAGTATCATTTACTGAGTCTTTGGTATGGGACCTGGGATTGAACCCTAGTCTCCCGGGACATGGAATACTCAAACCATTATGCCACTGTGCCGGTTATTATAAAGTATTCTTATCTAACACAAATTATATTGCTTTTATGAACTAATAATAATAATCTTTAGTAAACAATAATAGTTTCATGCAACTATTCTTTAGACAAATAATTTGTTTTTTTCTTTGTTTCTTTCTTTAGTGGTATTTCAACCTTTGAGGGTGATTTAATGCTAAAGTCATTCTTGTAAAATAGCAGTGATACAATTGGAATTTGTCTTACATTATAAACCCTTGTAAGAATGTTTCTTTCATAAAAAGTGATATTAAAAATATCTAAAAAGAGAAAAGAGTGCAACTGACGACAGTTGAAATGTCTTTTTCACAATGGAACATTTTTAGCAGATGTGTGTAGTCTTAATGGGCGCATCAGTTCAGTTCGGTAGTGGATGAGGGAGTTCATAACTTTTTCAAGAGTATTAATCCAAAAATGAACGTAATATTGTGACTCAGGTTCGAATTCGATTACTTCAAGTCTACAGTTTAGAAATTTAGCCATTATGCCTCGACTTCTCCCCGACAAAGAACTTATACACATATGTATGATATCAGGTATTCCTATTCAATATGAATAATTTTTAAGAGAAATTTTTATAGGATCCTAACAGGTGCTACCCCTCCAGTTCAAGGTGCACCTGGGAGTAATAGCAATGAATAGGTATTCCACACTCCGACAGAGCTTCAGAACTGTAGCCTCACTACCTTGGCTGCAGATAGATAGATATTTCTCTTAATCTTTCTCATTCTTTCTCTTTCCTTCACTCTGTATATATATATATATGTGTGTGTGTGTGTGTGATCCCTGTAACCCTCTCTCTGTATATATATATATATATATATATATATATATATAGTGTGTGTGTGTGTGTGTGTGTGTGTGTGTGTGGCACTGCAGGAGTCCTTCGTTTAAGCATGGTTGATTACATTATGAAGACACCTCTTGTCTCTATAATTTTATTTGGATCCTTTCTAGTTTCTTGACAAGTGTTTTGGTTTTAGGTTGGAGTTTGTAGATGAATTTACCTGAATTTGTCTCGAGTGCTTAATGACCATTCATAGGCTATCATTAGTGGTTGTTTGCAAGTGTAAAGACTTTTTTAAAAAGATTTTAGTTTTTTTATAACATAACAAAATTTCGTAAACGCAAAGTTGGATAAAACTGAGATGCGGATGATATCGAACGAATTTAAAACAAAACACCATCAACGGAAATAGAATATTCTCAAGAGAAATAGAATATTTTTAAAAATATATGATTCTAGAAGCCCGTTTCCCAGTTCATATCAGGTATACAACCTTCTCCAGATTTTGTAAAATGCGAAATAATAGGCTTTATCTACCACACTCATTGATATTTTAGACTCTTTACCCTACCAAGGAGAAGAGAATCCAGTATGCACTACTTAATTCATGGGGGAGAGGAAGAGAAATGGTTTCATGCCTTTGAGGAAAGTGAAGACAAACAACCTCGGTGAGAATTTGAACACGTAACGTAAACCAATACACCCCACGCACTTAATGCATTTGCTAGCAATCCTGGTTAATGGGTGATATATATATATATATATATATATATATATATATATATATATATATATATATATATATAGCTAGATATCTGACCTATTTTTTTTTTTTTTTTTGTTTAAGTTTGGAATTCATCCGTATTGAGAGATGCAATGATGTTGGTCGTTGGGCAGCTGTGGGAGCAGCACATTGTCTCCCTGGCTAAATGTTTATGTATCATGTCAACGCTTCTTTTTCTGCCCCCACCGAACTGAACTGATGCGCCCATTAAGACTACACACATCTGCTAAAAAATGTTCCATTGTGAAAAAGACATTTCAACTGTCGTCAGCTGCACTCTTTACTCTTTTTAGCTATTTTTAATATCACTTTTTATGAAAGAAACATTCTTACAAGGGTTTATAATGTAAGACAAATTCCACGTGTTATATATCTATATATATATATATATATATATATGTGTGTGTGTGTGTGTGTGTGTGTGTGTGTGTGTGTGTGTGTGTGTGTGTGTGAATTTATACAGTTATGAACTAGAAAAAACAGAAAAAAATGGATCATTTTATCATATTGGTATAGATTTTAAGTAAAGTTCTCAGGCTTATATACACCAAGGAAGTTATTATTTTCCTTAGTTTTTGTTGTTAAAGTTCCTTCACTTGTTACGAATAGTCATAGTTCCCATAATATTGAACAGAAAATTCTAAGAAATACCAAAAACACAGGATTTTTCTTTTCTTTGATTTCATATCCTAATTTGGGATTAGTTCTTTGCGAATGGATTTTCAGCTGTTATCTGGGTTTGAAAAAGGTCAAATTGAGGCATATGATCATTGCCGACAGTTACTCTGCGATATTACAAAGTGAATCACCATTATTTATGAATTGATGGTTTTCTTAATACTTATAAAAAAAAAGAAAAAATAATCATGAAAAATAAGGTTGTTGATACAATAGTAAATAGATTGCATCTAAAGATACAAAAATTCTTTTGACCAGTCGGCTGGGGCTGGGGATGTAGAATTCACCGACTGCACCTCGGCAGAGGGGTAAGATCCCCCCACCAACCATTGTCCTGCATATGACACTAAACAATCTGATGGTGAGGATCCAGTGATGCTGGAGCTTTGGGGAATGTGGAGCAACCCTTCATTGCCATTGCTCCCAGGTCCACTCTGGCCTGGAATGGTAGCACCTGATAGGGCCATATCTAAGGGTTAAATAGAAGTAAACTGCGTACTTATGCAAAACTGGATTGTTTGAATTAGAACTGTTTGACTAAACTGAATGGATTGAAATAGAAATGTTTTTGACAATGAAACTGTACTTACATTTAAACTGCATGCTTATGCTAAACCGAATTTGTGAAATGGAACTGTTTTTGACATTGAAACTGTACTTACACTAAAGTGAATTGTTATATAAAGAACTGTTTTGATATCTAACTGTGTGTAAACAAAATATGTGTTTATACTCAAATAAATTAGCTGAATTAGAACTGTTTGAATAAACTGAATAGTTTAAAATAGAAATGTTTTTGAGAATTAAACTATACTTAAGTTAAACTTAATTGTTGGAAATAGAGCTGATTACTTGCATAAAAATGGATTCGGCGTTAAATAACTTGCAAAGGTTGATATGCCATAAAACCCAAACAACCAACCAACAACAAAATTCTTTGCACAGCAAAACGGCAGAGCTCTGTGACATTACAACTCGGAAAGGTAGCACCAGATAGGGTCTTATCTATAGGTCAAATAGAACTGTTTGACATTTAGACTATTTACTTATGCAAAACTTAACTGTTTGAAATATAACTGCGTGATTATTTAACTGTATGTAAACAAATGGCTGATGTTTAATTGAATTCCTAATGATACATAGCAATACTTAGAATCATGTAATTTTTGACATGCTAAACTGAATTGTTTAAAATAGAACTGTTTTTACATGTAAATGAGTGTAAAAAACTGTATTTAAACTATTGTCTAATTGGATAAACAAAGAACGCTGTACTAATGCTAAACTGAATTGTTTTAAATAGAACTGCTTTTACATGTTACTGACCGTATAAAACTGTATTTAAACTAATGTCTAACTATATAAACAAAGAACTGTGTACTTATGCTTGACTGAATTATTTAAAATAGAATTGTTTTTACATGTAAGTGAGTGTAAAAAACTGTATTCAAACTAATGACAGTGTATAAACAAAGAACTGTGTACTTATGCTAAACTGAATTGTTTAAAATAGAACTGTTTTTACATGTAATTGAGAGTAAAAAAGATATTTTTAAACTAATGCCTAACTCTGTATAAAAAAAAGAACAGTGTACTTTTGATGAATTGTTTGAAATTAAGTAAAACCATTTAACTGAGTACAAAAAAATGAGCTCTGGCTTGTTTAAAAATGTTAACTACAAAATGTGTTAAGGAATCATATATGTAATATATGTATAAAAAGGAGTAGGTATTAAATGACTTACAATGCTAGATATGCTATACCCCCCACCAAAAAAAAAAACCCAATCCTGATACAACGTATAAATATTCTTCTAGCTGAAAATCTTTATTTTTAGTGAAGTTTAATTTGTGTATCAAAATGTGTTATGAAAAGTTTAGTAATACAGAAGTCTTTCAAGTTTCTTTCGTCTCATAGAAAGAAGAATTGTTCGTAGACGTTTGCTGTTTTGGAATGAGAAGTTCTTCGGGGAAAATTCTTTAAGTGATGAAAAAAGAAGAATCCTCTAAAATTCTTTATGGGATAAGTTGGAACTTAATTTTTCGTTGTCTTTCGAGTAATCTAGGGTTTGTTGATTTATTTTGTCTGTTCAGACCTCAACGGAGGAGACTGCCTTGCATTTTTCTGTCAAAACTGTATCGGCATTTCTAAGACTGAACATTTTTATTTATAAGTGATATTTAAAATCTTCATTGCTGATTAGTCAGTAAATAAATTAGTCGGGATATTTCCAATAACGTCGGTGTCGACCAACCAAAATCTTACTTCTGATCCAACTTTTGTTAAGGCTTAACTTGTTGATGTTTTTGTTGTTATTTCTGTTTGCTGTGCCAATGCTACAGTTCATCACTGTATCACCTTCCCCTTCCTATCGTAAATATTCTTCTTATTATTATTATGACTATTATTATTATTATTATTATTATTATTTACATAAACCTGCAAGAGTTCCTCTTACATATATGTGCACACAAGACCTCCATTCTTTCCCCAGGCTTTTCTATCACAGCAGAGGTAGCTTTGTGTCCTCCCTTATTAGAACGCCTCGTCTACTAGGCTTAGAATACACTGACTGCATCTCCAGCAAACGAGCAAGAATCCCCAACAACCCCAAAAAAGAGGTATCCTGAGTATGACAATAAACTAGATCTCATGGTGAGGCTCCAGTTCTGAAGTTCTTAGTAGTATGGAATAAACCCTTTATTGTGATTACTCTCATGTCCATTCTGACTCGGTGTAATGAGTACCTGTTAGGGTTTTATCTATGGGTCAAACAGATATGTTTAAAAATTATTCGAATGCGATGGGACCATGTTCAAAAAATCTATTTAATAACTTAACAAAAAATGTAAATATAAATCCGATACCCTAATCTTAGCTTAAATTAATCTTAAGCGGGTTGATATGTCGTTAAAATCAACCAACCAGTCATCTCTTTATAAGTTACACAATCGCTTTGCATTCCGTCATCAGAGTTTCCTGCAAGTAAAATCATTCTTTTATGAATGGCTGATATAGTAGGCATCATCTTTGCATACCACGAGACTAAACTTCTTCAGGATTTTTTGTTACTAATATTAATGATTTTATTTATTATTCCTATGTCATAGTTAAGCTTTGAGCGGATTACTAGATTAACCTTTTTTTTTTTGGCTCGGATTAGCGATCTATGTAAGTTTTATATTTATATATTTTTTGAATAAGTGATATGGTTGGTTGCAACCTTATAGAGATCTTACTGAAGGTTGTGTTACTATAGAATGCCGCCATTTTTATTTATTGGATTAGTAATTAATAAAAATCGCTATTTCGGAAACACTGATTATTTAGAAATTCAGTAAGGTACTGAAATGGAATCAAAGTCGGAAGAACAGCGCACGTGTATGAAAAGTACTTATATGTATACTCTCAGGAAGTTGTCTCCTCGATGTAATGTTTGTCATAAAGTAACAGACTTCCTGTTCCCAACCAGCCGGATGAGTTCGACAATCTATAAACAAATAAGTTAAAAGGCGCCAAATTAATGTTTGAACCAACGAATTCGAAGAAAAGTACATTTCAAATCAAACACGTTTCAGCAAACAATAAAAAGGGAAAATTAATCTGCTAGTTTCTCGCCACACTTGAGACTTTTTTCCCTGAAATGCCGCTAAAATCACCCAGCACTTATGTCGATTGAGATGAAGAAAGAGAGGAGAGAAAGAAAGGAAGACAGTAAATGATGCAAGAAGAAGAAGAACAACAAGAAGATGAACAAGAAGAAGAAGAAGAAGAAGAACAACAACAACAACAACAACAACAACAACAACCACAATAGAAAAAACAGAAATGTGACAGAAGACGAAAAGGAAAAAAAAGTGATGTTGAACAAAAGGCAATAAATAGAGAAAAAGAATTAAAAGATAAAAAGAACAAAAGCCAGAAGATATAATGAAACAAAAAGACAATGCATTGAATGATAAGTATAACAACAAAAGAAGAAGAAAAATAACAACAACAACAGCAGCAGCAGCAACAACAACAACAGCAACGAGAAAAGAAGAAGAAGAAGAAGAAGAAGAAGAAGAAGAAGAAGAAGAAGAAGAAGAAGAAGAAGAAACGTGAGCTAAGGATTAGAAAAAAAGTGATAAGAGAGGAAGGATAAAAGCGAAGAAATTAATAAAGAAGAGGGAAAATAGAAAGACTGTAACTAAGCAAAGCAAAGAAGAAGAAGAAGAAGAAGAAGAAGAAGAAGAAGAAGAAGAATGTGTAAGGTGAAGATAACGAAGACAGTGACAAGTTAAAAAAGGATCTTTTAAAGGAAAAAATGAACGTAAAGATTTGAAAAAACCTCTGCACACTAAGATGATTTATTAATGTAAATAAATACGTTTAGAAAGATAAATACATATACACACACACACACACATACACATAAACATGCACACACACACACACACACATACACATAAACATGCACACACACACACACACACACACAGTAGATGGGGTTCGGCACCTTCGAGTACAATGTCGTGTTAATAAATTTTCCTCATATAATGCTACAATAAATAAAAAAATTACAGTAAACATTTCGATATAAACAATATATTCTTAGAAAAACGGGAAGTAAAACGCATTCAAGTTATTTTACCGACTTTTTCAATATCTTCAGTCAGAAATCAATTCAATTGAGTCATATAAGTATACGGATTTAGATTTTTTTTCTGGGCTGATTTTCATAAGCCTGAAATTACTCACCGCGTAATTTCTAGTTTGTTTATTTATTTATTGCATAACATCTTTATGAACACTCAGCTAAATTTATCGAAATCAATATTTTAATCATTCAGGGTTTTCGGTCGATTGTCTTCATCTTTATTGTTATATTCACGACGTTTCGGGCGATGTGTTCAATAATGTCTATAACCGTTACGCTATGTGTACAGCTGAACACATGGCATATCGGTTATAGGCATTAGTTACCTAAGCTTCTAAGTGACAATGATCTGGAGATCGCAGTTTCAATACTGATTCCCAGGTAATAACAATAGTGGAATAGTTCTTCAATAGTTCCTTGTCAAAATCGGGAGCCTCCTTTGAACTTCGAACCACGTCCTTTATTTGATCCACGCGGTCGCTCACTCTGATCCCGTTAACCAGAACAAGGCACAAGTGTTAAGTATTCATCTTTTGTTACTTGCTGGCCATCAGTATTGAACCTGCAACCTCCAGATCATTGTAACCTAAAAGCTTATGGAACTAACGCCTATAACCGTTACGCCATGTATCCAGCTGGACACATAGCTTAACGGTTATCGACGTCATAGGACACATCGGCCGAAACGTTGTTAATGTAACAATAAAGATGTAGACAATAGTTCGAAAACCCTGAATGATAAAAATCATCAAGCTTCGTCTAAGAAATTCAGACAATCCATATTTAAAGATATGAAATAAAAGAAAGCGATAATGGCTTGTAAGTAAAAAATATTTATTCATGGTGGTAAGAGTTGGTATGTTTAGTCCAACCTAAGTCAAGGACACACACACACACACACACACACACACACACACAAATAAAACTCAAAGTTTACTAATGAATCAAAACAGGAAAGGCATTCTTTTCGTCCTTTTGCATTCAATGACTCCATTGAACTTAAAATTAGCACATTTAGCCTTCGAGAATTGCGTAAAGACAGAAATAGATTGAAATAAAAACAACAATAAATATAGGTTAAAGACACACACACACACACACGCCCACACACGCCCACACAAGAAAAGAATATCTTCCTCTCTCTCTCTCTCTCTCTCTATATATATATATATATATATATAGTGGTTCACCGTCTCCATTTCCGACAGCTTTAACCATTATATCACAAGCGCCTCCCATATATATATATATATATATATGTGTGTGTGCACACACACACACACACACATACACATATATATTTGTGTGTGTGAGTGTGTGTGTATATATATATATATTATAAATGAAAGAAAAGACACAAATATTGACCTATTTTATTGACACGGATTCAAATGCAATGATAGAATCCTCAGCAAAAAAATGGAGGTTTTACCCTTCTGGGTGTGCCGCAAAACTAAATCTACTGAGGCTTCAGGTCTGGAGCTATGAGAAGTCTGCAATTACTCCCAGAGCCACTCTGATTCGGAGTGATAGTATCTTTTAGGGTCCCATCTAAAGATCAAAAAACCTGTTTAAAAAATATTCATATTCAATCGGGCCATGTGGAAAAAAAATCTTAAAAACCAACTACACAAAAATGTAAATATGAACGCAATTCCCAAGACACAAGGCATAACATAACCCAAGATGAATTGAAATGTGGTTATGATTAATAAATTAACCAGTTAATCAATATAAACACGAGAAGAAATTGTTTAAATGATTTCGAATTATATCTCTTCAGATTTGGATTTGATACACCACGATCGTTCTTCTAGAAAAATGGATTTGACTTAGATAACTCTCGAAAGTTGATATGCCATCAAGCAAAGAATGTAATGTTATTTTTCAAATCAAGGTATGATTCACTCCTTCGACCATCATCAGAGAATATTTATGTCGCGATTGTTTAGCTTTCAAGACTGAAAAACGTATGGATTTACGTGAGAATGAAACTTGACCTTTAAGACGTAAACATTGCACGTGTTTATAGACACTTTTCAACGCTTTTCATTCTTTGGTCATGTCGATAAATAGAAGGAAAGTAAGAAAAGGAACACAACGATTATCTTTTCTTTTTTGTATTTCCAAAATAACGAAAAGGTTTTTATTGGGTTTTTTTTTTAAACTCGATTGTCCAGTCGACTGGGGCCGTAGAATACACTAACTGCATCTTTGCAGAAGGGTAAGACTCCTCCAACTAGTGTCTAGGATATAACTCTAAACAAATTTGACGGTGAGGCTCCAGTAATGCTGAGGCCTTGAGGAATGCAGAGAAATCATTTATTGCCATCTAACACTATGTAGGTGGTCCGCCAAGCAGACGATCCCTTTGTCTGTTTTGGCGCGAAACCAGACAAAGGGTTTGGACTCGAGATTTCGACGTGACCGGAGGTAATAAGGGAACGCCAGTCAGAGAATGAGACAAAGGGACAAAGAAGGCAGTTGGCGACGGACGACGGACAGAGCAGTCGATACTGGATAGCAGAGAGACCAGTCGGATGAGATGAGGTCCAGAGCAGTGAGGGAAGACGAGTCAAGATGAGTCAGCACTCCTCATGGGTTGTAGAATTTTCGCTAGAAATCCACGCTAGCGTTAGTCTATATATGCTCACAGGAATGCAGAGTGTTAAATAACTCCTTGTCTTGCACTTTGAGTTAATCCAAGGCTCGTATTGTTCGTTTTGTTCGTTTATTCTTTTTCTCCCACTCCCTCGATTGTATTTTTTGTAGCCGTAAAGAAATGTGCGATACCCCTATCGGAACCACTAGTTGATCACCGGCAAAGAAGTGAAATGGTTCGAAGAAGTTGATGTAACGGGGGGCCGAGGGGGTATCGTCACAGCCATCGCTCCCAGGTCTACCCGGGGCAAGAGTAGTAGCACCAGATTGGGCATTAGAACTAAACAGTATACTTATGCTAAACTGAATTGTTTGAAATTGAATTGTTTTTTACATTTCAACTGTGTATTTATGACTGTTTTCTTGTTTAACTGAATGTAAGCAAAAAATTGTACTTATGCTAAAGGAAATGAAACTGTTTTGACATTAAAACTGTGTACTGATGCTAAACTGAATTTCACTACGTTTGACAGGGTTAGTTGTGTATTTATTTTTCGTAAATCTTTCTTGTCATTTTTCCTTACAATGATTGTTAGACTGCTTGTCATTAATTTTATCCCTTGCCGAGGTTAAGGACATACCCTTGAGAAAGGCATGACCCCTCTTAACCGCCAGATATAGGTTAATGAGTAAAATTACTACTCTTTAATAAAAATGACTTTGGCATTAAATAACCCACGAAGGACGATATACCATTAAAAACTAACAATCAAACAAAGACCGCGCCGCTTCCAAATAATTATGTTTCTTTTATACGATTTTACGTTAGGTAAAACCGTATAAAAGAAACAGTTTTTCTTTTCTTTTTTTTAATTCTAAAATTTTGCCAATAGTGCTTCAGCAGACACTGCGAAATTATTCTTTATAAAATGAAAACTAGAATTTGTTGACGAAAATTGCCATTGAAGCAGAGAAGGAATGTTAATGGTTTGTGAACTTTTAAAATTTGAATTTTTTATTTTAATATTCTAACCACTCAGTCTACTTTAATTCAATCTCTTTCATTTCTATTTATTTATTTATAGTCTCAAGACTAATTTTTCTAAAATGGGTATATATAGATGGGGATATATATATATATATATATATATATATATATGTGTGTGTGTGTGTGTGTGTGTGTGTGTGTGTATGTCCCTATTTTAGAAAAATTAGTCTTGAGACTATAAAAGAATAAATAGAAATGAAAGAAGGAGAAAAATTTAAGGTGAAAGAAAGTCAGTGGACGTTCTAACGTTTCGGTTCTAATGAACCATCATCAGGACTGGGAATGATGATATCTAGTGATATTGAATAATCGATGGATGTTTGATTAGATATCAAATAATTTATCAAATATTCATTGCTGATTCAACATCACTTGATATCATCCTTCCCAGTCTTGGTGATGTGATTAGAACCGAAATGTTATTTTGTCGACTGACTTTTTTTCACATTAAATTCTTCTTCTTGGATTACCTTGTTTATTAATTCTCTCTATATTGTTAATATATTTTTTGAGAGATATAGAAATAAATCTGAGTGGATATTGATCTAAAAATATGAAAAAGTATTTTTGATAGATCATGATATGTTACGTTTCGTTTTTTATCAATTTATCAATTAGTTTTGTTGTTGTTTTTTTTTTTTTTTTTATTATTAAACCATCTTTAAGATGGTAATAAAGATACTCCATCCGAAAAATATTTTTAAAAAATAAGTCGAAAAAAGGAAAAAAATATTTTTTGGTTGGTTGGTTGGTTGGTTGGTTGGTATTTTAGGTTTTATGGCATATCAACCTTTGTAGGTTATTTAACGCCAAATCCATTTTTATGAAAATAGTTCTCTTTCAAAAAGTTCAGTTTAGGATAAGCACGCAGTTTAAATGTAAGTACAGTTTAATTATGAAAAACATTTTTATTTCAAGCTATTCTGTTTAGTCAAGCAGTTCGAATTCAGCTAATTCAGTTTAGTATAAGTACATATTTTGTTTACACACAGTTAAATATCAAAACACTTCTATATTAAACAAATCAGTTTAGTGTAAGTAGAGTTCCATTTCAAATAATTCAGTTTAGCTATAGCACGCAGCTTAAATGTAAGTACGGTTTAATTGTCCTAAACATTTCTATTTCAAGCTATTCAGTTTAGTTCAACAATTCAGTTTAGCATAAGTATGCCGTTAGTACTATTTAACCCATATCAGGTGCTACCACGCCGGGCCAGAGTGGACCTGGGAGCAATGGCAATGAAGGGGTACTCATCATTCCCCAAAGCCCCTGCATAACTAATACCTCACCATCAGATTATTTAGTGTCATATCAGGACACTCATTGGGAGGGGGGTCTTAACCATCAGCAGAGGTGTAGTCGACTGGGCAAAAAATATTTTTTGTAAATTCTGCCACAAATTTCTATATGAGACTCTAAAAGATGTTCTTGCACAACTTCAATACTCCAAATATTTCATACAACGTGCTAAAATAAAATGTTTTGCCTTACGTGACAAAATAAAAGCTTTTAAAATCCACAAACGAAAAAGTTACACACCAATTCTAATAACAAGTTTTCCAATAACAATCTGAACACACAGATATATAATTTTAATAAATATTTTAACTACACACATCAAAAAATCTAAACAACTTTGCTATTCAAACCGTTGCAAACCTATCTAAAACAACTAGGAACAAAATTGATTATAAGTAGAACAAGAATTAAATAAGATTTGAAGCTAATGTATATACAATCTCTTGCAGAATTGTGATAAAAATTATATAGATGCATCGGTTATAAACGTATATATAAGAGATGCCAAAACATTAGTGACGACTGGAATCTATTAATGAAACATAATTTAGATACCAAATCTAGTTTTGATTTGAGAAATTATGGATATTCGTAAATATATATATAGACAATAGAAAAACATTGTTGAAATTAGCATTATTTCGAATTATAATACAATCAAAGATACGTTTTTTCAATTCAGTTTTAGTTTCGTTGCTTAAGGATATATCACCTTTTCTGGGTACTTAATTTCAAAGTAATCCTTGTTGAAAGATAATATTGGTATCCTCTAATTCATAGCTGAGGGAAGGGGATAAGAGAGTTGATACCTTATCCAAGAGTATTTATCCGTAAAATGAACGTTATTGCGCAACTAGAGTTCGAACTCCTATACTCAGACGTCACATTCCAGCACATTAGCCACTATGTCACGAGGACTCTCCCTTTATTCACCTTATCGCCATGTTTTTCGTTAAATTAGCTCGAAATTGGCACAATATTCTTTATTTACATTATATATCATTTGTAATTTTTAAATTGTACTTACATTCAATAGTTTCGATCTGATTTCTAATGAAAATGTTTTCTAAACAGCATCTTAGACTGCGACCATAACAAAGTCGTCTTTTTATTTAACATATTAAAAGAGAAATACGGATAATTCTTTTCGAATCAAAATCTTTTTTAAATCTTCAACTACATACATTGGCGTTATTTTTTATATTTTTCTTTTTAAAGCTTTTTTTTTTTTTAGATCTACGACGAAGACGTTATCCTTATTCCATATTTACCAACCCCTCCGCTTGGGCAGGATATGACACAAGGTCAATTTTTAAGTGGAGTTTAACAGGTTTAAATTCAGAGTTTTCCTTCTCCTAGACTAGTTGCTGAAGATCCCCGTCTGCTCTACTATTTACCCATTGCTAGAGGGAGAATAATTGGATATTAGTGCTATGTGAAATGCAATCAGTCTCGTCTAGGATTTGAACTCTTGTCGCCATGTCCATTTCCTACGACGATAACCATTACACTACGGGCACCTCCAAGACGTTATCCTTATTGAAATTTTTTGAACAGCAGTGTCACCTCTATATTTTGAAATGGAACGCTACTATCGTTTTTAAGAATGCTCAGAATTTTCATTTTTTTTTTTGTTCCAGTTTTTCTTTTGAAAAAATATTTTGAATGAAACATTTTTAATATCACATGTTATCATCATCCGAAATATTGTTTAACAAAAAACCGAAACGGCGGCGTATTATCGTATTTAAAAAAAAGTAGGTCCCATGAATATCTTATTTTTCACGCGCGCAAACATTTCATCCGTTCATCATCAGCTTTTATCAATCTACTGCAGCGTTCAGGCTTTTCGCCAGGTTTGTAAGGCATAGGAAGTAATGGGCCTTATCTTGTTACCTTGGCCCATACTGTGTTGCTGTAGATTCCCTACAGAAGCTAGAGAGTCCAGTGTGCACTAGTACTTATTGATAACAGGCGGGAAAAGAAGACTGATACACGATTTTCCCATGGGTATTGGCGCAAAATGAAATGTAAACAGTCTCTTCCCAAATTCGGTTCCCGTTACCAGTTTTCTCGACAACCATTCCACTACACGCCTATATATATATATATATATATATATATATATAGAGAGAGAGAGAGAGAGATTTTTGCGTGTTTGAGTGTGTGCGCGCGCGCACAAAGACAGAGGTATATATATATATATATATATATATATATATATATATATAAAACTCTCTCTGTCTCTCTCTTTATCTCTGTCTTTATATATATATATGTGTGTGTGTGTCCATTACACATGTTTTCTTATTTTTTCTTGTCTTAGATGTTTTTAATTTGAGCTCAGCATGAGTAAACTTATTCTAGCACTCTTTGTTTCTTTAGTTCTTATATATATATATATATATATATATATATATATATATATATATATATATATATATATATTGTGTGTGTGTGTGTGTGTGTGTGTGTGTGTGTGTGTGTGGGTTCATAAAAGAAATTTTCACACATACGTATATGCATATATATCTACTCGTGTCCTGGGTGGGTGAGATTCCAGAACAAGAAACAAATCATGCAAAATGTCGGACCCCCTCAGGTCTTAGTTAGGAGCAACACTTGAAGATGAGAAGAAAGGCGGCAAAGTTCAAAGAATTTTTGCCGGCCAACGATGTTTCTCTTTGGTGGCAGCCAGAAGGAAATGAAGCACAACACGTGATACCACCATCACAGAGAAAACGAAAAAGAGTAACAACAACAACAACAAAAGCAATCGCAACAACAGCAATAATAACAACAACAACAACAACAACAGCAATAATTATAATAATAATACGAAGAAGAAGAAGAAGAAGAAGAAGAAGAAGAAGAAGAAGAAGAAGAAGAAGAAGAAGAAGAAGAAGAAGAAGAAGAAGAAGAAGAAGAAATTTCAACTCGAAGAGGAGGCGAAAGATTATTGTATCGCTAAAATGGTGACTGAGGACAAGAAGTATTTGTACAGGAAAATCAGTTAAAAGTAAAGACAACAACAATAACACACACACACACACACACACACACACACACACACACACACACACACACACACACACACACACACACACACCAATCAAACAATAAAAAACAAAAACTAAAGGAAGCAAAGAAAGAAGAAAGAAAACAAAAGAAGAAGGAACACAAAAGAAGAACGTAAACAAAAGAAGAAAGACAACACAAAAGTGTTTTCAACTGCCGAGTAAACCTTTCAATTCTTCTAATTAATTAGTAGTATAAAGCTAGGACAAGAAGAAGAAGAAGAAGAAGAAGAAGAAGAAGAAGAAGAAGAAGAAGAAGAAGAAGAAGAAGAAGAGCAACAACAACAACAATAACAACGACGACAACAATGACAACAGCGAGGACGAAGAGGAGAAGGAAAGTTAGTTGGGCAAAGAAGAAGAACCATGAATATGTTAAAGAGAAAGTTGAAGAGGAAGAAAAAAGAAATAATAAAAGAAAAAAAAAGAAGGAAAATGACAAGGAGAGATAAGAAGTCCAAAATATAAGTGATTTGGTGAGGATTGAACTCATCACCATGTAGTAATTGATCTGCAATAATTGATTGCTAATTTTTACACCACGCAAGTTGCAACTAGTTTCCAAACTACGGACTATCAGTGAAGATGGGAATCAGTTCTAATTAAACAACTGACTTCAAGTGGTACGCAAATCTTTTGATCTTGTAGGCTTGATGATAATAATAATCGAGGCCCTTTCACCTGACTCGTTTTATATACGAGTTCAATGCAGTAGAAACAGCTAGAAAATATTGGAAGCAAGATCTGTTTGACCTTGCACACGTACTGGACAAATCAGCCCATCTGCAATTAAATGCAATAATAATAATTCTTTTTAAGTTTAGTTTGGTGTGATTTAAGGCATATCAACCATTGTAGATTATTCAATGCCAATTTTTCTTGTAAGTTATTTAATGCTAAATCCATTTTTATTCATATAAGTTCTCCTATTTCAAACCATCCAGTTTAGCATTTGTAAACAATTTAAACGTCAAAAACAGTTCTATTTCAAACAATTCCGTTTAGCATAAGTACACTTTTTAGTTCTATTTAACCCATAGATAAAATCTTATCAGGTATTATCATGCTAGGCCAGAGTGGATCTGGGAGTAATGGCAATAAAGGGATACTCCACATTCTCCAAAGCTCTAGCATTACTGGAGCCTCACTAACAGATTGTTTAGTGCCACATCCAGGGCACTCGTTGCAGAAGTCTTACCCCTCTGAAGCGATGCAATCGGTCTCTTCTACAGATCAGCCCTACTCGGCTGGTTCGAGCAAATTAGATCAATATGGTAGCTTGTTTGTGTCAGAAACAGCGATTTAATTCATCTTTCATCGATAAATGATCGAATTTCGATGCTAACTTTACAGGATGCAATAAAAATATTGCTCACTTTTGAAATTGTTACCTGACACCTGTCAAAACTGATTCTGCAGTGTTGAAAATTCTATCCGGAACAGCATCATTCATGCTTAACATGAAATGAGCACGAAAAGCTTTCTGTGCTCCAGTCAAAAAAAAGTTTCACCAGCAAATTCACGGTGTGTACCGATCAAAGCAATGATCGTAACAGATCGTATCAGAAAAAAAAGATAAGACATTAGCTAGAAGAAGTTACCTTTGCAACTTGCCTAAGTTTACTTGCTTCACTAAGGTGAGAGGTGAATATGAGGGAGATATTTTTGTATTACTCAATCTTATTTGTTTGCTTGTTGGTTTGAGTTTAATGGCATATCAACCTTTGTAGGTTATTCAATGCCAAATCCATTATTATACAAATAGTTCTATTTCAGACAAATCAGTTTAGCATAAGTACACAGTTTAATTGTCTAAAACATTTCTATTTCAAGCTATTCAGTATAGTCAAACATTTCTCTTTTAAACAATTCAGTTTTGCATAAGCACCCAGTTTAAATGTGAAAACAGTTCTATTTCAAACAATTCAGTTCATCATAAGTACAGTTTTGTTCTATTTGACCCATTAGTAGGGCTCTATCAGGTGCTACCGCAGTTCTGTAAATCTAAGAACAGTAGAATCAGTTCTTCATTACAATGGGGCTGTAGAATACACCAACTGCCTCTCGGCAAAGGGATAACCCACCCACACGTTTAATGAATGTCATGTATATGACATCAAACCATTTGAGGGCGAAGGTCCAGCCTTGGAGATTTGGAGAATGTGGAGGACCTCTTCATTGCCATTTCTCCCATGTAAACCCTGGCCTCGGGTGGCAGCACCTTATAGGGTCCTCTCTTTGGGTCAAGTAGAACAAACTATGAGTGTAAACAAATGATTGATGTTGAATAATGACTGTTATATCGCAATACTTGAAACCATTCAACTGTGTGCAAAAAGAATTCAGGCGCGTTTAAGAATTTTATCAACAAAATGTGTTTACAAATCAGATATTTTGCATATAAACCGGATTTGGCATTAAATAACCAACAACAGTTGATAAGCCATAAAATCAAATCAAATCAAACCCAACCTTCATTAACATTACTCTTATGTCTACTCTGACTCGGTATGTAGGCATTCGTTAAAGTCCCATTTGATTAATTTTAACGCTATGTCAACCCATCAAGGTTTATTTTCTGCCAAGAGGTTAGGAAATGGCCATCATTGTGTTTTCATATTTACATTTTTGTGTTGTTTTTCTGCTAGACGGTTCTATAATACAAGTAATACAAATAATTCTTGCGCTGACTTATTTGACTTATAGATAGGATCCTGGCAGGTACTAGCACTCCGGGTCAGAGTCAACCTGGGAGTAATGGCAATGAATCAGTATTCAACCCTTCTCAGAGCTCCATTACTGGAGCCTCAGTCAGATGCAGTTGAATGTCGTACCCAGGACGCCCATTTCTTGTTATCATGTTCTTTCCCTTCTGCAGGGGATACGGTCAGTGTATTTTCAGCCTATCTGACAAGGTAATCAAATAGGTGTATTTGCACATTATTAATATTAAATACCGGGCCATTGATCTAATAAGTAGAGAGTTCGCCAATGGTCAAGTCATACCAGAAAATGGTATTTGATGCCTCGTTGCTTAACACTCTGCATTATAAGGTTAAAGTGTAAAGGGTAAAGTGGAGCAATTCAGGGAATGGAGTAGCGCCCTCCCTGCACCTTCGGGTCACCCTTAACTTAGGTCACCAATTTTACTTTTTTTTATCTGCATTATATAGAAATGCTAGAAACCATACACACATACAAAAGAACAAATTCACACACACACACACACACACACACACACACACACACACACACACACAAGACATTAAAAAAAGAAATTAATAATTTTTTCATCTTTCTCGATTTGTTGAATTGCTAAATTAGACTTAAAGGTCAGATTGAAAAGAAAATATTTATTGACTATCCAATTTGTAGTAAATGAAATGTTGATTAAAAAAGAATAATTTATCTTTTTATTTATTTATCTATTCAAATACTAACTTAATAAATAGATTTAAAATAAACAGAAAAAATGGATGAATTAATCTATTAATGAAAAATATTGAACGAGCTATTCTTTGGCAGATGTTTTTTAGAGGAGATATTATTCTTTTTTTCTTTGGGTCGGGGGAGGACATTATTTTCCTCTGCTTATGACTTAACTTTACTTATTAAAATTATCTGGTTGATAACGATTAAAATAAAATAACTAAACTTTGCATCCCTTCAGGTATTATCTTTCTTTTACATTTATTGATATAATTCAAATTGAAGGTTCTTTGTATGAAGTGGATCTGGGAATGATAACAATGAAGAGATACTCCATATTCCCCAAAGCCGGAGTCAAACCATCAGATTGTTTAATGTCACATATCGTTGGTCTTCCTGCCTTTGCACGTCCGCATGAAAAGGGTCCACATGAGTACATCACTTATGAGCTCGTCACTACTTCTCCAGCAGTGTCCGGCATATCTGGTTCGTCAAATGTTGATAGTTTTCGTGATGGGTGGTAGGTGGCTGTACAGCTGCTGCTTTGTGGGGTGTTACCTCCAGGATTTGTTCAATATTGCTCGCAGCATTCTTGTGTAGTTGCCGTTAAGCTTGTTCTCCAGCCGTTTAGTTAGCATCCATGTAGGGCATCCAAATTGCAGTATCAACACGACCGTTGCTTGGAAGGAACTGCGCTTCATTTTATCGGTCAGGTCTGACTTCCATATAACCGATAGACTATCGTTAGCTGTCCATGCCTTTGCCAGTCGCGTGTCGATGTTTTTCTCGGTTGATGAGACATCGCTTCCAATGTATGAGACATCGCTTCTTAGATATGCATTACTTGCACCAGGGGGGGATTTTTTTTGGTTTTTGGTTATGATCTAAATTTAACTGTAAAATAGTTTTTAATGCGTAAAATCTGTTCAGGGTTCAATGTACGAAAAAATCTTAATATTACAATCTATTACAAGTAAAATGTTAACAAAACAGGATAAAAATTCATGGATCAGAATTATAATCCTTTTGAATAGTACTGACAACGTGAAATTGAAATTCAGATTCGTTTTATCTTACTATTATTCAGATTCATTTATTTCATAATTGCATTTTTTTAATTGAAATATATATATATATATATATATATATATATATATATATATATATATATATACAACGCTTAGCGAAAAAGGCGGATAGGAATAACTAAGACTGCTACGAGCTATTTTAAACAAATCTTCGAAGTAACATCCCATGAAATAACAGCTGTGCGGTCACTTGCCTCACATCTAAAAAATATGAAAATAAGACAAGACTTGCAGGACACTGCTGTAGAAGCAAGGACGAACACATAAGTGACGTTCTTCAACGGACGACAATACATGGACGTGCCACTGTTGGCCGACCAGCAAGAACTTACTTACACCAGCTCTGTGCGGACACTGGATGTAGTTTGGAAGACCCGCAGGGACCGATGGACGACAGGGATGAATGGAGAGTGTGTGTGTGAGAGACACAGAGAGAAAGAGAAAGAGAGAAAGAGAGAGTGAGAAAGATAAAGTGAGAAAGAGTCAACACGATATCATTGTGATGATGATGATGATGATGATGTTGCTGATATATATATATATATATATATATATATATGGGGGAGTATGGCATCTCAACTTTTGTAGGTTATTTAATGCCAAATCCATTTTTATTCAAATAAACAGTACTATTTCAAACGATTCAGTTTAACATATGTACACAGTTTAATCGTCAAAAACATTTCTATTCCAAGTTATTCCGTTTAATCAAATAGTTCTAATTCAAACAATTCAGTTTAGCGTATGTACAGTTTTAATGTCAAAAACAATTCAATTTCAAAAAATTCAGTTTAGCATACAAAAACAGTTCCATTTCAAACAATTCAATGTAACATAAGTACGCAGTTTAAATGTCAAAACTGTCCTATTTCAAGCAATTCAATTTAGCATAAGAACGTAGTTTAGTTCTATTTGGCCCATAGATAGATAGAGTCGACTCGGGAGCGATGGGAATGGTTGGGTACTCGGCATTCCCCAAAGGTCAAGTATTTACTGGAACCTCACCATCAGATTGTTTATTATCATATCCAGAACACTAGTTCGTGAAGAGAGGTCTTACCTTTCAGTAGAGAAGCAGTCAGTGTATTTTACAATCCCAGCCGACTGGGCAATATATATATATATACTTATTTCTATAACTCTGTCAGAGTGAAAAAAAAACAGATGATGCAATTTGAAAATAAATTAAAAATTCACTAACTGATATTTGGCGAAAAATATTAAAGATTAAAAACATCCGAACAGCCTGAAAATAATCAATCAACACCGCAATGTCTAGCCAAAAAGAAAAAATACCAGCCGAATGCTAAATCGTAAATTAAAGTAAGTGTAGCAAAACTAGAATACTTATACAGATTCAATCCCTCTACCAGGTCAATTTGATTAGTAGCGTAACTAAGCCTATACGATTCAGGCTGCCCTGCTATATAACAATAGCTTGGATGGTGGAATACGTGGGTTCATGACCTTTCAAAGGGAAATGCAACCAGGCTCGTCCAGAAGTTGATTCCAGTTTGTCAATTCCAGTTCTTACGACGATAACCGTTACGCTTAGAGTGACTTCTTAAATATATATAGAGAGAGGGGGGAGAGGGAGAGAGAAAAGTAGAGAAAGATGGGGAAAGAGAGAGAAGGGGAGGGGGAAGAATGACAGGTAGATTTTGTCAGGGGGGAGAGAGAGTGAGAGAGAAGGAAAAGAGAAAGAGGGAGAGAGAGAGAGAGATAGTGATGGGGAAAGAGTATCGGAAAGAGTATGAGAGAGAGAGAGAGAGAGTATGAGAGGGGGAGTAGGAGAGACGAAGGGAGCATCTGAATAATCTCTCTCTCTCTCTCTCTCTCTCTCTCTCTCTCTCTCTCTCTCTCTCTGCAGCCTTGGTCTGAATGTCATGAAAAGAAGTAAGGGTTAGTGGTTATGCACCAATGTCATATATTTACTTGGAATGATGCATCAACTTTTTGTTTTTTTCTCTATCAATACCAAGTAACATCTATTTTTTCCTCTCCCAATTGTTCACTCTCCCCACCATGACACACACACACTTATGCATACACATACATACTCGTGTGCACGCATATACATATACATTCTGGTTGGTTGGTTGGTTGGTTTGGCTTTTATGGCATATCAAACTTTGTAGGTTATTTGATGCTAAATCCATTTTTATACAAATAATCTGTTCTATTTCAAATAAATCAGTTCAGCGTGAGTACACAGTTTAATTGTTAAAAACATTTCTATTTCAAGTTATTCCGTTTAGTCTAACAGTTCTTATTCAAACAATTCAGTTTAGCGTAGGTACAGTTTTAATGTCAGAAACATTTGTATTTCAAACAATTCAATTTCGCATAAGTATGCAGATTAGTTCTATTTAACCCATAGATAGGACCTATCAGATTGGATCTGGGAGCGATGGCAATGAAGGGGTACTCTACATTCCCCAAAGCATCACTGGAACCTCACCCTTAGATTGTCATATCCGGGAAACTCGTTGTGGTGGGGGTCTTACTCCTCTGCAAAGAAGCAGTCGTTGTATTCTACAGCCCCAGCCGACTGGGCAATCTACATATACAGAGAGAAAAAAGCCAATCATCGCAGAGCGAAATTAATATTATAACAATGCAACTCTCTGGAGTGTAACAGTCTAAATCTATATTCCTACATAATCGGGCTTGTAACAAAGATAAAACTGCACTCTCATATCAAAATGGCCAATTTCAACAAGAACAGTCCCCGGAGTTTACTTATGGTGTAAAGATACCAGATGTAGCCGTTTACTTCTTTCGATAGCGGAAGGTGGGGAGGGGGATAGAGGGTAAAAAAAAGTTCAAGAGACGTTAAATTAGAACCACATTGTAGTTCCACCGGCCAAATTTCCGGTGAATTGAATTTAGCAATGGAGCAAAATTTGACCTACAGGATTTTAAAAAATAGAAACAGACTCCTTAAAAACCGCCTGTTTTAAATTGCTCGCGTTTAAACTAGTCTGGTCTCGACTGGAAATTCAATTATTAGAAATTTATTTAATTATATATCGAGAGTATTACCTACAAATGAGTAAAATAAGTAAGCACTTATAGTATTGAAACATTGAAATGTAAAATATGAATTGTTGCAGACCAAGCACTTGTTGGAGGGAGGCAATTAAACCGGTAATAGAAAAACGAAGATCAACCAAAAAGACTCCAGATTATTAGTAAATGATGATTATATAGTTTGGTATTTATTAATAATACTATGAAATAATAGTGAATATTATCATTAAAGAAAAAAAATTGTGTCTTTTCACTTCATATCATCAATTTGATTTGTATTGATATTCTATTCTGTCTTAAGATGAATTTGTTTAATTTTGGCTTACTTTTATGACGTATCAATCATTGTAGGTTAATACCAAATCCCTTTTATACATGTATATCAAATATACAATTTCTAAACATTTTGTAGGTAACACTTTTAAAAGAAGCTGAGCTCCTTGTTTTTGCACGCAGTTAGATGGTTTCACTTATTTCTATTTACTATGAATGGTTTGTTGGCACATAGTTAACTCTTTTAAATTTTGTTTGCCTCTGCCTCCCACCAGACCCGACCTGTAGAATTGGTGATATCTGCGAGCCATCTAGGTAGCAGCAGATCAATTTGGACAGCTTTTATGTGTCTCACACATCCACCGTGGAGACCTATTTGCAAACCTCGTACAAATATAGCCGACGGTGCTTTGTAGTCAGACGTCCTCGACTCGTGTGCTTCCATTCCTTCTCAAAGCCAAATCCATTTTTCTACAAATAAGCAGTACTGTTTTAAACAATTCAGTTTAACATAAGTACACAGTTTAATTGTCAAAAACATTTCAATTCGAGCTATTCAGTTTAGTCAAACAGTTCTAATTCAAACAATTCAGTTTAATATAAGTATAGTTTTTGTTTACATACAGTTAAATTTCAAAACAGTTCTATTTCAAACAATTTAGTTTTACATAAGTACGCTGTTTAAATGTCAAAACAGTTCTATTTCAAGCGACTCATTTTAGTATAAGTACACTTTTTAAATGTCAAAACAGTCCTATTTCAAGCAATTCAGTTTAACGTAAGTACAATTTAGTTCTATTTGGCCTCAGTTGCTACCACTCCGTGCCAGAGTGGACCTGGAAGCAATTTTACCATTGGGGTACATCGCATTCCCCAAAGCTCGAGCATTACAGGAAGCTCACCATCAGATTTTATGTCATATCAAGGACACTCATTGTTGGTGGTTGGGGGGTCTTACCTACGTTCGGAGATGCAGTCGGTGTATTTTACAGCCCCAGCCGACTGGGCAATAAATATTTTCAAGTATTGCTATTTAATTCAATTAAATCTCAGTCACTTGTTTACACACATTTAAATGATAAATAGTTCTATTTCAAGCAATTCAGTTTAGCATAAGTCATTTGTTTTCACTGAGTTTAAATGTCAAAGAACTCAGTTTAAATGTCAAACAGTTCTATCTAATCCATAGATAGGACCCTATCAGGTACTACTACTCTGTGCCCCAAAACTTCACCATTACTGGAGCCTCGCCATCAGATTGTTTAGTGTTATATCCAGGACACTCGTTGGGGGAGATGTAATCGGTGTATTCTGCAGAGATGCAGTCGGTGTATTCTGTAGCCCCAGTCGACTGGGCCAAACAAACCAGGTCTTTGTTTAATCACGTAATATCAGGACATTAAAGTGGATTTTTAATGTTTATGTTTGAATTCGTGTAATATTTTTTGAAATCTTATTCTGAGAGTTGCTTTTTTTCTTCTTTTGATCAATGAAAAACTTGCTGAAACAAATTTGTTGAATACCAAGGGAGCTATGTTAAGTAATTGACTAACTGATTGATTTTAATAGCATGTCAACTCATCAATAAGGCGCCCGTGGTTGTGTAATGGTTAGCAAGCTCCACTAGCAAACATACACGAGTGAGTTCGAGTCTCATTGGGTGCCCCATTCATATGGCCTTGTGCCACATCTAAGCAAAAATCTTAGTAAATTACCATGTCAACTCATCAATACCAAAGAAAAGCTTTCAAAAAAAAAAGCAAAACAAAAATTTAAAAAATAAAAACAGAGTCAGACAGTTGATTTGATTTGCAGGAAAAGGGAAGTTCATGCCCAAATAAAAATGAAAATGAGGTTAGGGAATGACCAAAAGGTTTTATACGCACACACATACACACGCACACACACACACACATGTATATATTTATGTGGGGGGGTAATCAGCAATTTTAAACTCACTGATGTGAGTCCTTATGATATTCTATAGTAGAACATATAGTATTGCTCTAAATTTGTTTGCATAGAGCCCTGTATTTTACAACGTAAACATGTTTTTTAGCATTAAATTCTAATACTAATTGTAATTATCATCATCATCATCATCATCATATCGCGCTGGTAGCACGGATATCCCTGACCCTCTCTCGCCACTCCTCCCTATCGTTCATCGCCCTAGGTAGGTCTTCAGGACAACATCCCGTATCCTCACATAGCTGCTGAATGTATGTTCGTGCTAGTCGTCCTGCTTTTGCACGGCCATGTGTGTATTGTAATTATAAATATACATATATATGTGTTTGTGTGTGTCTTTTCGTTTGGTGTCTTTGTTAAATGCCGCATCCACCCTCATAGGTTAATTACAGCTAAAGCCATTTTTAGAGAACAGTAGTGGTACAATTAAATCCATCACAAGAAGGTAAAAGGTTTTATGCCTATCACAAGCGTGTTATTCCTAAAGTAAATATAATAACGTAAGTAGAGTTCGAACTCGCAAACTACGATGTCACACTCCAGTTCGGGTGTGTTTGGGGGTGGTGCGTGTTTAGGTTAGGCCCAAAACATTTAATATTTTACTCAAAAACGAGTAGCAGCCGGAAAATAAATCCACAACTTATGCATAAGTTTTTGTAATTTTATTTTTCATAACAAAATTTACCTGTTGATTGAGTCTGGCAATGAATACTGTGAATATGTAGCAGAAAAAGCACTTGTGGGATGCGTTTATACTGTAAATAGAAAATCTAAGGTAACCTAAAACGACTGAGTCCTGTTGAAGAGGTGGGTAAGTAATAGTACATAATCATATCCGTTTTTATTGTATGGTGCTCCAGTAGAAAAATAATGAATCCTATTATATTTGGTCAAGAAGAAAATTAACATTTATATATGCATTTACGTGATATTAAGTTGTATAGTTGGGTAATACCTAATAATATCCGTTTTGATTGTATAACGTGTCACCAGAAATGATAAAGACCTAAAATATTTAATTTAGAAGTAAATGACAACATATCAAATGAATCTTATATATATATATATATATATATATATATATATATATATATATATATATATATATATATATATATAAAACTGGAAGTAAACAGACGGTATAAAAATGTAAGTAAGTTAAGTTGGCGACCCCGGTCAAGGGCGGCCCGAAGGTTCATTTTTCAATAGTTACTACACCGAGATGTAGGACAGGCGATACTCCTTTCCGTGAATTGCTTCACTTTTCTCTTGATACGTACCTTATAATGCTGAATGTTAAGCATGGAGATATCAAGTAAAATTTTTTGAATCTTTGGTATGACTCGACCTGGGATTAAACCCTTGTTTCGCGGGTTATCGCAAACACTCTACTCAATGGGCCAAAGATGATTTTATTTATGGGTTGAACTATTTGCTAACGTTACGTTTCGGTTTTTTAAACATTAAACCTTCCTCAGTGTCCCCGTGGTGTAATAGTTAAATCGCTGAACTGCGGAATCGTAGTACACGAATTCGAGCTCCAGTCGCGCTGCTACGTTCACTTTCGGACAAATACCCTTGGGAAAGGGATGGACTACCTTATCTTTCCATCTATGAATTAAATAGTACCACTACTATTCTTCTAAAAAATAAGATGTATTTGGCATTTAAAAGCCCGAGGAGATTGATATTCCATGAAATAACAAATTCATCAGGGCATATGAATATTTAATTCATCTTCAGAATTTTATTCAAATTAAGTTTTATATTTGTTAACACTAATTACATCACACATTTTCAAAACAGAACGCCACAAACGGAATTAGAATATTTAAAATCTTTTCGATTTTTTCATTTCATTTAGCATATATCAAATTTTGAAAAAAATTCAGAAGATATAACATCACATATTCATACGCCCTGACGTTTGATAAAACGAAGCGTTTACCGTTGGCAAATAATTCAAATTATAAATAAAATCATCTTCTGAAGACCTGGTGTTTTTTCATATTTGTACATTTATATATATATATATATAGAATATTGGCAGCTGTTAAGTGTAGGCCCATTTGCCAGAACAGCTCTTACCGTCATCATAAGGAACCGACAATAACCAAATGTGTCGTAATTTAAAACACAGAATGATGTAAACAAAATTTAGAGTTTCCTGAAATGTTTTAAATACTATAAAATATGGTGTTTTGTTAGCCTATTTTTGTTGTTTTTTAATTACCATGAATATTAGAAGTCGACCTTCTACATCAGACATCTTGTAAATTAATTTCTTGCAAAAAAAAAAAAAAAAAAGAAAAAAGAAACCCCGAGGGTTTTACTGAGCGTTGGGAATGGGTGGCTCACGTAATGTAACAGAAAGCCAGCCTTGGCGACCACTCTCGATGAGTTTGATTCTCACTGAATGCCTCTTACTTCAGCGTTTCTTTATGCGAAGCACGACTGCATGAGATATTTGCCGCAATTTACTAAGCTCATCTTAGTTTGACTCAAGGCCTCCAGTATGTGACCGCCAGTGAAAATCGAAATCATTAATAATCATTATGTAGTCTAGTTTGCTAACAATTAATTACACCACACGTGTGGAGTAATGGTTGGAAGCAAAGATAATGGGATCGGTGAACGTAGATCAAAGTTTGATTAGTTGGTTTTGCAGTATATCAACACTTGCCTGGTTACTTCATACTAATGTCAGTGTTTTTGTTATTTTTTCGAACATTTCCAAAAAATAATGTTCATCTGTAAACGATTATACCTTTAAGTAACTACATTAACAAGGGAACTTTGAACGTTAATATTCTGAGTATCTTAGACAATTTAAGCAGTGTTGTAGTCTGGATGGTGTCAAATCATTCTCTGATCTCAAGTTCCAACAGTTTCTTTTCCAGGTTCAAGGAGACTGTGTTAAAGGCCCCAACTACGACTGGCATCTTCGTCACGTACACGTTCCACAACATTTTCTGTTCTCTAGCAAAGATCCGGGTACTTGTCTTTCCTTTTCTTTTATATTCACTCTGTGGTCTGTTTGAACGACAGAATCCAAATGAAGACAACTTCTTTTTTTCTTTTTCTTCATTAGCTCTATGGTCTGGTTTTCAATCAGAGATTGGGTAATCAATTTTTATTTCAAAATTTTAGAAAATTCTATGCATATCATTTTCTTGAACAGTTTCTTGTTTCGGTATAGATTATTTTCGTAATATTACTACTTGCAAGTTTTTCACACTAGGATTAGCTGATGGTCTTTCACTGGAGTGTGAGTGACAGCAAGTCTCGTCAGGTTTCCTGGATTCTTCTCAGTATTCTGGGCGATCTTATTAATGCTGTATTTTGGATGGTCTCGACTGGTCCTCCGATTTCCAACTCTTCCAGCCGCTTTACCAAGCCTTTTGGGGATTGTTTAAAATCTACCAATTACAATTGGTACCACCGCCAACTTCATATTGCATTGCTTTTTTTTTTAGTTTTCTGGCCAGGTCCCACCGGGTCTTTACCCAAGATCTAGGGCACCGGAAGGTAGCAATAATATGTAATAAGAGATTAAATTTATAAAACGTAAGCTTATATACGTATATATGCCAAGGTTACTCCAGAAGTGATTCTTCTATTTTCGCTTGGAAACTGCAGTAACTACACAAAAAAACATTTTTGAATAGAACAAGTATTCAGCTATAAAACACAATTTTTGCACATGGTCAAGTAATTTTACCAGTGCACATTTTTTTGCACATTGGCGAAGTAATTTTACCAGTGATGAAGAAGAATTTTCATACACTGGCTATGTCCCCTGCAGAGGGGTAATATCCCCCAGAAAGAGTAGCGTCTTGGGTATGACTCTACAATGCATAGTCCCGTCTGCTGGGGCTTTAGAATACACCGAATGCTTCTCAGCAGAATGAAAAGACTGCCCCCTCCAACGAGTGTCTTAGGATGACTCTTAACCATCTGATGGTGAGCATCTACTAAGCTTTGGGAAATGCGAAGTACCCCTTCATTGCCATCACTCCCAGGTCCACCCTGGCTCGAAGTGGTAGCACTTGATAAGGTCTTATCAATGGGTCAAATACAACTGTTTGACATTTAAACTGAGGGACTTATACTAAATTGATTTGTTAGAAATAGAACTGTTAACTGAGTGTAAACAAATCCCTGACGTTTAAATGAAGTATTAGTGATAAATTGCAACAGTTGGAATCATTTAACTGTGAGCAAAAAATGAGCTTTGGCTCGTTTAAAAATGTTATCAACCAAATATGTTTACAAATTATATATATGCATATATTTTCATATATGTAATAATAATTGATGAATATATATTAGATATATATGTTTAATTCATGGAATTTAGACTGCGACCCCTGTGTTTCAGGGAGTTTTTTGCAAAACAACAATCATCAGACAGTTAAGAAAATGAAATGAATCGAAAATCGAAAAAATACAGTCAAAAACCGTTGGGGTGTGTGAGTGTGGGTGTGTGCGTATGCTTGTGTGGATTATAGTTGCGTATTAATGTGTGTATGAGTGAGTATAAGTGAGTGTAAGTGAAGGAACATACGCAGCGCGTTGTTTTAACCGGATGTAAATTCGTCGGTGTATCTTAATTTTTCGCTACATTATTTTATTTCTGCATGCGTAGGTTATTATTTTATTTCTGTGTGTGTAGGTTATTATACAATAGCTCTATCCTAGATATTGAACACTCTCCATATTATATTGCACTTGGTTCGACACAAACCCACCAAGTGATTTAGTGACAACAAACACTTATAATATAATAATTATATTTATATATATGTATAAAGAGGATTTGGTATTAAATAAACTACAATGGTTGATATACCATAAAACGAAACCAAGCTAAAATTCATCTGATAGTGAGGCTCCAGTCCCAGAGATCTCGGGAATATGAATTACCCCATTCATAGTCATTATTTCCACGTTAACACTGATCCCTAGTGGTTGTAAGCATTAGGGTTTTATCTATGGGTTAAATAAATCTGTTAAGAAATTATTCGTATTCGATAAAATAACCCTAGACAGGTTGAAATGCCATTAAAATCAATTTTATATTATCTCCATTACTCTCGTAAAAATCTGCATCAGCAGCGATGAAGGCGTTATTGACAGGAAAATCTTGTTTGCATTGTCCATCTCTTAAGGGCCTGACACTTGTGGATGAGCTTATCGAAGCATTTTTTATTTTGTTTCACACGCATCACTGTCTTTACGGCTGAAACGCATTAACTTCTGCCTAACTGAGCCCGCAGCTATCGTTTGTTCTCCGTAAACATTCATCTATTAGTGATGAATGTCAGTGGGTACAGTTTGTCATTCAGTAATATATCTCTGCTTTCATCACAGAAAACATATTGAAATATCGCTTTTCAGCAGCTATCCGGAACAAGGAAAAAAATTATAGGCAATCAGGTTCATCATCTACTGCCATGACACCGAATTCCACCTGGAAGATCTTGCGACAGAGTAATAAAATAGGAAGTATTACTTTCGAAGAAATCCTCTTATGACTACGGTAAGCAGGCGGTTATTTACTGCAAGGGAAAGTTCTTAACCAATGATGGTGACTATAGTGATAAACAGTATTTTGTAACTGAAAACATGCTCTATCCAACGGTTTTAATGTGTTCACAATATCTCTCGTTATTTTCGTTGATATAAATAGGAGGTATCACTTTTGGAGTATCTTTGTGAAGTATTGTATAATTCGTTGTTGTATACAGTCTTTACAAGTCCTACATATGGTGTCACTATAATAACTGATATATTCATATTCCATGTCATCAGCCCAGACTGCTGGAGTTGTGTGATAAACTGACAAAATTTTGGCAGAAAGGTTAGACCCCACCACAACAGCTGTGCTGGATATGATACGCAACTATAATCGATGAGGTTCCAGTTCTTGAGTTTTTGGCTAATCTGGGGTACCCTTTCACTGCTATTACTCCCAAGATCACTGAGACAGAGAGTAGTAATGCCAGTTAGGGTGCAATCTATGGTTCAAAAAGAACTATCTTTTCTCCACTTGACTTGAAACCATTTGACAGTGTGCAAACAAACTGGGCTCGTTATCGACAAATTATTTGCTTAATAATTATATATATATATATATATATCCCGATAACACGCGCGTCCGCGCGCACACACACGCATACACACACACGTACACACACTCACACATATATATATATATATATATGTATATATATATATATGTACGTGTATGTGTGTGTGTGCATGCGCACGCGCGTGTTATCAGGATTTAGCATTAAATAACCGACAAGGGTTGACATGCCACAAAACGGAAACAACTAGGAAACCAGTCATTCAATAATTTGTTTGTTTAGGTTTTATGGCATATCAACCTTTGTAGGTTACTTAATGCCAAATCCATTTTTATATAAATAAAGAGTTCTGTTTCAAACAATTCAGTTTAGCATTAGTACACAGTCTAATTGTCAAAGGGATTCATATTTCAAGCTATTCAGTTTAATCAAACAGTTTTAAATCAAACATTTCAGTTTAGTATAAGTATAGATTTTAATTTACACACAGTTAAATATCAAAACATTTCTATATCAAACAATTCAGTTTAGCGTATGTACAGTTTCAATGTCACAAACAGTTCCATTTTAAACAATTCAGTTTAGCATACAAAAACAGTTCCATTTGAAACGATTCAGTTTAGCATAAGTACGCGGTTTAAATGTAAGTACACAATGTCAAAAGACAGTGTAGTCTACAGCCCCAGCCGACTGGGCAATTCTTTTCTTGTATTTCTTTATTACCTGAAATGGTCAGAGATGGCTGAAATGCACACCCCTAGGGATTACAGTGCCGTTTTCGGTGAAACCTCTTTCCCTTTCTGCTTCGTTCTCCTGGGCTGAAATTGTTTCCTGGTTTATATGATTTCCCGACACCCACTCAATCTTCGTGGTTACACCTCCTGCCAACGTGTTGCACGTGAACATGCCTCCTATCTAGCATGCCATCCACTCAACTTACGTGGCACATCCACAGAGGAAACACCTACGTCCTGTTTACCTTAGCAAACGCGTGGATATCCTTTTATGTCACTCACACAACTAACAAAGCATTTCCGCAGGGGCATTGTTTTATTTACCCTTGGAAACAGGCGTATCTTCTTATGCCACCCACGCAACATATGTGGCATGACAAAGGAATCTCCCTGCTGCTATCCAACAGTAGTACCTGCGAGGGTCCAATCTGTGAGTTAATTAGATATATTTAGTATTCATTTTAATTCGGGGGAACCGTGTGCAAAAAATTAAAAAAAGAAAACAAAAAGCTCTAAAGAAACAACAAAACAAAAAAAATGTAAACATGAACCTATAATGAAGTTGATTCTCCAAACCTTTAGGCATAGAATTGCCCGGAACGACTTGAAATGCCGTTAAAATGTAGTGATCAGGTATCAGTACAAAAGCGACTTTTCGATTTTCACCCGTTGTCAACAAAAATTCTGTCTGGCTTTACATTATACTCCCAATCAGCCTGTAGAATACCCCGACTGCATCTCTGCAGACGGCTAAGTTCCTTTTTCCAACGAGTGTTCTAGATATAATACTAACCCATCCGATGGTACTTTTGAAGAACATGGAATAACCCTCCATTTCCATTACTTCCAGGTCCACTCCGATTCGAAGGGGTAGTACCTGTAAGACTCTCATCTATGTGTCAAATAGAACTGTTTATTCATACCAAATTGGGTTATCAGTATTAGATAAGAATACTTGAAACCATATGACAGTGCACAAGGAAATGAACCTTGGCTTGTTTTAAAAAATGTTTCCGACGAACTATTCACATAAAATGTTTTTAAACAGGATTTGGTACAAGATAGCCATCAAGAGGTGATATGCTTCTAACCTAGCCTAAAACCTCTCATTTCTCATCTTTTCTTTCAACGCACTGAACTTTCCTCCACTCTTTTTTTTTCTTCATCTATCATCTCTCCCCCGGCATGTATTCGTTCACGAAATTTTTCTCTTCCCTACCAACTTATTCTTCTCTATTTTTCTGCACTTTTCTCTACCTTTGTTTCCTCTATACCCCTTCCTTACACACCACACGAAAGACAGACATGTTGTTGGTCATCTTTCCTTCCTTCTTCTTCTTTACTCACACACACATATATATATATATGTGTGTGTGTGTGTATTCGGCATATTCCACGTGACACATGCTTTATACCAGTTGGTAGACATATACTTCGACATTCATAAAACAATGATTTTAATTCTTTATTTTTATCCACACCGAAAATTTCAATCTTTTCTTTCTCTATCTTTCATTACTTCTCCTTCTATCCGCCATCCTAACCCACCGTTCTTCGCCCGTTCCTGTTCCTTTTTCTCAAATCTCCTTTTTCCTCCTGCTCATCGTCTCTCTTCGCTCCATATTATTTTCCTATAGTTTCATTTAAGACGTCTTTCTCGATTTCTACCATCTTAGACTTTGAAACCTTTTAGTTTCACAAAATTGTGATGCACATGAGCGATCAGTACGTAGCTAAAAAAGTATAAACACACAAACATATATATATATATATATATATATATATATATATATATATATATATATATATTTAGTCTGTCAGTAAAGTTGGTGACCATAGTCGGGGGTTACCCGAAGGCTCCTTTTCAATTGCTGCTGCACCAAGATATAAGGGAAGATGCTACTCATTTCCCTGGATTGCTTCACTTTACCTTTCATCTTTTTCTTATAATGCTGAGTGTTAAGAAAGGCCGTATCAAGTACCATTTTTTGAGTCTTTGGTATGAATCGACCTGGGATTGAACCCAGTTCTACCGGGCCATTGGCTTATATACTAACCCTTGTGCCAATGTCTGGACATGTCTGTAGTCAGACAATGCGTAATTACATGTATATCGTGTTTTTCCTACTTTGAATTTCAAGTGAAACAGTCATCGTCGTAGGAAATGAAAACCAGATATCCGAGATCAAGTCCTGTGCAAGGTTGTCTGCGTTTCACTCCGTGTCAGTGCTCTTGGGAAAGGCATGAATTCATAAGCAACTACTTGGACAGACTGATTTCTTTAGCTTTTGATTGACAACCAGTCAAGGAGAAGGAATAGTCCGAATTCAACTGTTTGCATTTTACATAGCGCTGATACTCTTTGGAAAGGTATAATTGTAACTATTTTCCCTCTAGCTATGGGTAAATAGTAGGGCAGACTGAACTCTTTAACTTTTGTATGACAATAAGGAAAAAAAGGAAAACTCTGAATTCAAACCTGTCAAACTCCGCTTAAATCATGACCTTGTGTTACATCCTGTTCGTGGTGGTGAATAATAAAAAACAACTTAAACAATATTAGGCAACTTTTGAATTGCTAAATTTTTATGACATTCAAAGCTACTCAGTGAATGTCGACTTATACACGAGTATGCCAGTAAGGACACGAGTTTTCAGCGACTGTTAAGTTTTAGCAGTGTTGCAAGGGTTGATCTCCTGCCCAGGCAATCGTAAGTTAAACGTAACCAAATGTAAATTCTTATGCTGAAAAACTAAGGACAATTTTATACAAGAGGCATGTAATAACGATTACACAATTAGAGATCAAATGTAGGTCAATAAATAAGTTTAAGTAGGTATGTATAAGGAGTTATTTTGAAGAAATATTAATTATCAGATAAGAATATAATCTTGGGTTTATATCAAATCTCTTTATTAAAGAAAGCACTCGATACCCTCTGACACTTTAATGAAACGAAATTTGGTCTGAAATTTTGATCAGCCTTCTAAAGGTTTTATAGATACGTCTTTCATCTTATTTCTGTAACATTTTATCACAATTTGTTATTTTCAGAAAATGGAGATAGATAGATAGTTAGATTAATAGATAGATAGATTGATAGATAGATAGATAGATAGATATCAATAAGTAAAAGTAAAGTTAGCGACCATAGTCGAGGGTGACCCGAAGGCTCCCTTTTCGATAGCTACTACACCAAGGTGTAGGGGAGGGCGCTACTCCATTCCCTGGATTGCTCCACTTTACCCTTGAACCGTACCTTATAATGCTGAGTGTTACTATTTACCAACCCCTCCGCTCGGGCAGGATATGACACAAGGTCAATTTTTAAGCGGAGTTTAACAGGTTTTGAATTCAGAGTTTTCCTTCTCCTAGACTAGTTGCCTCACCAAGGCTGAAGAACCTAGTCCGTCCTACTATTTACCCATAGCTGGAGGGAGAATAAGGGGGTTCATACCTTTCCCAAGGGTATTTGCCCGAAAGTGAACGTAATAGCGCGACTGGAGTACGAACTCGCGTACTACGATTCCGCAGTTCATCGCTTTAACCATTACACCACGATGCTGAGTGTTAAGCAAGGTGGTATCAAGTTCCATTTTTAAAGTCTTTGGTATGACTCGACCTGGGATTGAACCCAGGTCTCCCGGGCCATTGGCGAACACTCTAACTGCTGGGCCAATAAACAGCTAAAACTAAGCTGAAAATTATTTTAATGTAGGAATACGAAAAAAGAGAAATGAAATTTAATTACATATATATATATATATATATATGTACCCGCAAAGGGGGTGTAAGAGAGAGAGAGAGAGAGTGAGTGAGTGAGTGAGTGGGAGAGATTGATAGAAGGATAAGATGAGGCCGAGATAAATAAGTTGACATCAAAAGTTTTTGTAATGAGAGTCACCGCTGCGGCCAGTGAAAGAGTCTTTTAATCGCTGTCTCTGCAGGGAAGTGAGAACAGATGTTGATTGCATTTAAATAAAAAAGCAATTTATCTTAGAGCAATTAAATGCTTGTCTTTCATATTCTCCCTATTTGGTTATTTTTACACAGCCTGAATATATCTATTACCTAATAAAAGAAACCTTTCACGCCGACTTTCCTTTATACACCCGTAAAACACCCACCCACATACATAGACACACAGTAGTCAAATATATATGCATATAATCACGTATATATATATATATATATATATATAGAGAGAGAGAGAGAGAGAGAAAGTAAGAGAGAGAAATGCGTTCTACACTCTAAATCTCAGTCCGCTTTCTCTCTCTCTCTCTATATATATATATATATATATACATATATATATATATATATGTAATCAATATATTGCATAGAATTTTGGAACATTGAAACGCCCGAAGCTAGAAAGTGTAGCTACTATATATATACATATATATATAAGTAAAGTTGGCGACCGCAGTCGAGGGTGACCAGAAGGCTTCCTTTTCAATAGCTACTACACCGAGGTGTATGGGAAGGCGCTACTCCTTTCCCAAGATTGTTCCACTTTACCCTGGATACGTACTTTATAATGCTGAATGTTTAGAAAGGAGGTATTAAGTACCTTTTTTAAAGTCATTGGTATGATTCTTTTTGCTGGATTCCTCCGCTTATCTTTGATCCATACTTTATTATGCTGAGTGTTAAATGAGGAGTCATAAAGAACCATCTTTGGTATGACTCAATGTGGGATTGAACCCAGGTATCCCGGGCCATTGGCGAATACTCTCCACGTATGGACGTCCATAATATATATATATATATATATATATATACATATATATATATATATCCTATGGACTCCTACACGTAGATACATCAGTCTTATATAATTTAGCTCTATGCAGACACCCAACGAAATCTCGAAGACCTGCCGAGAACAACGGACGATATAGACAGAAGGAAAAGCGAATGGGAGAGAGAGAGAGAGTCACGTAATTTCGTACTATTATCACAACTTGATGATACACACACACACACACACACACACACACATATATATATATATATATATATATATATATATTATATGACCTATGTGTATGTCTACATTTCATAGATATATCTATTCATATATATAAAAGTAATGTTTGTGACCGTAGTTGAGAGCGACCAGAAGGTTCCTTTTTCCATAGCTACTACACCGAGCAGTTGGGGATGGCGCAACCCCTTTCTTAGGATTGCTTCCCTTACCTTTGATCCGTACCTTATAACTCTGACTGTTAAGGCATCAAGTCTCCCAGGCCGTTGGTGAATACTCTACCCACTAGACCAAACACACACACACACACATATATATATATATGGTTGTGTGTGTGTGTGTGTGTGGTTGGGTAGCAGTCTTTCATTTAAACATGTTTGATTAAATAATAAAGTTACATTTTGTCAATATGATTTTATTAAGATCCTTTCAAGTTTCATGTTAAGTGTCTTGTTTTCAGGTTGGAATTAGTCCCGAGCGCTTATACATGCAAGCAACCTCTGAAGATGGTCTGAAAGCGATCCGGATAATTTTGGTAAATTCACGCACCAATTCCAATCTGAAACCAAGATACTTATCAGAAAACCTAAATGGAACTGAATAAGATTATATAGACAAAATGTGTTTTTATTATTAAATCAAACATGCTTATATATATATATATATATATATATATGCAGAGTGGTTCAAAATTACCAAAACAAAATAATCAGGCACAAATCAAGGACCACATATAATTGCATAATTGAAATCAGATTTATTGAAAGGTAAAAGAAAACCATTTTAGGACCTGCAATCATTTAATCTTAGACATGAACGAAAGACGTCAAGAGGACCTTAGAGTACAAGCTCCAGTTGTTTGCCGTTCAGTTGAAAGCTCTGTTGAATACGATGCGACTTCTTTTAGGATGATCGTTTGAATCTTCTTAGTGATGGCTGCCTTCGATGCTACAAGAGTGGGAGGGCTTCCCTGGTACATGTTGTCTTTGAGGAGTCCCCAGAGGAAGAAATGTTGTGGGAGGTAGATTAGATAAGTCAGTAGCCCGTTCCACTTCTGTTTTCCAATGGATGAAACGCTTCCTTAACATGTCACGGAGCCATGTCATGGTAATATTAGCAGTGTAAGAAGGAGTACCACACTTCGTCCTCATTAGAGTACACACTCTTTTCGTACTCTCCCTAGAACTGTTCAAGCTCTAGAAATTTAATGCTCTTTTCTATCTGTCACTGTTTTATCTCAATCACCTTCAAAGAAAATTGTTCAATAGTGCCATGCTTTGAGTTTGATTATTTGTTTGTTTGTTTGTGTTTTACGGCATATCAACTTTTGTAGGTTATTTAATGGCAAATCCATTATTATACAAATGAACAGATTTATTTCTAACAATTCAGTTTAGCATGACTACACAGTTTAGTTGTCGAAGCCATTTCTATTTCAAGCTATTCAGTTTAGTAAAACAGTTCTATTTCAAAAATTCAGTTTAGCGTAAGTACAGTTTCAATGTCAAAATCACTTCTATTTCAAACAATCCAGTTTAGCATCGAAAAACCAGTTCCATTTCAAACATTTCAGTCAAGTATACGTTCGTAGTTTAATTGTTAAAACAGTTCTATTTCATGTAATTTAGTTTAGCATAAGTACACAGTTTAGTTCTATTTAACTTCGTGCCAGAATGGACCTGGGAGCAATATCAATGAAAGGGTACTCCGCATTCCTCAAAGCTCCAGCATTACTGGAACTTTATCATCCGATTTTTTAGTGTCATGTCCAGGACACTCGTTGGGGTTGGGTCTAACCCCTGTACAGTGATGCAGTTGGTGCATTCTACAGCCCCACCCGACGGGTGACAGAGCTTTGAGATAGTGACTCTTGCCGTGCACTTTTTTGAGTGCAGAGGGTATTCAACGAATTTGTGTGTGTCCTTGTTTCTCAAAAATACCTAGTTTTTGGATTTCACATGACCATTCAAGACGAAGTGGGCTACACTAAAAAATCATTCAAGAATTCCTGTGCATCGTCGATCTTCTGTGTAAACCGCTGGCATATTCTTAATCTCTTTTTTTTTTTATCTCGGCCCGAGTCAGTTGCTATTTGATCTGGATTCGGTATGGATTCTTAGTGAGAATGCGCCGAGCCGAAGATCCAAGTTATTGGCTCCTCCATCACAAATATCTGGTCAAACTCTGGCTAACTGACTCTTAAACCTTGGTGACATTCTTAGGTGTTAGGAGTGTTATCAAAGGTCCACGTGGTGAGAAACCTGTTGCCCTAAAATCTTTACAAGTGCATGAGCTTAAAGTTCGTCACTAATTTGAAAATTTGACTCCCGTTTGGAAATATATTAAAATTGGATTTCTTTTTCATTATCTTACTCATGATATGACATTATACAAAAGTTGTTCAGCTCCATCATCAAAAGCATGATTTTGGTATATCTAGTGGAATATATAAAAATGTTAACTATTTCCAACCGAAAATATCAAATCAAGAGGGACGATATAAGTGTCCACTGGTTTACTTCAACAATTTTGAAACTCCCTCTCTGGATGACCTTCGAAATAAAACCGCCCAGTTCTATAAAATTTGCACACACACACACACACACACACATATACACACACTCACACACACACACACACAAACACACACACACACACACACACACATATATATATATATATATATATATATATATATATATATATATATATATATATAAGGCATAACTCGAATTGTAACAGATGAACAAAAATGTAATTACTGAGGTTTTTATCAATATATATATATATATATATATATATATATATATATAAATGCATGTGTTTGTATGTATTTGCATGTTTATGAGTTTGAACGTATGTGTTTGTATGTGTACATGTATATATATATATATATATATATATATATATATATATATATATATATATATATATATATATAACTGAGGTTAACAACTTGTTTTTTCAAAACTCATTTACAAGTGAGTAGTCAAAGTATTTGTTTGCTAACGAGACAACTTGAAAAAACGGTTTTGACCACATTCTATTCTGCCTCTAGTCTATGTATTGAAAATCATTGGAAAAACAAATTTGATGCATTATTTTTCAATTTATATTTGTTTATTCTACATTGCAAATACAAATTATATATATATATATATATATATATATATATCAGCAAAAGACCTTATTGCATTACTTAGGAAAATATATAAAATTCAAAGGATAAACAAACCTTTCACCTCAAAGCATTTTAACACTCCCAAAGCGGAGCGCGTACACACACACACACACACACACACACACACACACACACACACACGCGCGCGCGCGCACATATATTATTCTATGTATGTTTATTTGTGTTTGAGTTCAAACCTCCGTGTACATAAATATATTTTTGCATAATCGCGCGCACACACACACACACTAATACCTTTTACTCTCTTCTTTTCTCTCTCCCTTCCCCCCCTCTCTCTCTCTCTCTCTCTATATATATATATATATATATATATATATATATATACTACGTCAGTAGTTTGCTGGTTAAAAATACACTGACCATTTTAAAAAGTCGACAACTTTTGAATGATAAAAGATAAGGAAATTTGTTCTTTCAATGAAATTCATTTTTGACATTTGGAAATTACTCAGAATTAATCGTCGAATATAATATCCATTAGATAAGTTAGATTACAAATTACGATATGTCATTCATTTTTTAAAATGTCATGTGATTTTTTTCGCAAATATTTCCACTAACAAATTGATATTAACTGAACAATATTGGATTAAACTTCATATATACAGTGCAACTTTTTTTTTCTTTTTCGATCACTTCATCAGATATAAGTATTTCCCAACCGCCCGAGCAGGATTTGACACAACTTCAACTTTTAAGCTGAATTTAACAGGTTTGTATTTAGAATTTTCCTTCTCCCAGACTCGTTGCCATACCAAGATTAACAGTCTAGTCTGCTCTACTATTTAGCAATAACTGGAAGGAGATAGTTGGATTTGTACCTTTCCCTGCGGTATTAGCACTATGTGAAATGCAAACACCCTAATCCAGGATTTGAACTCAGATCGCCGTCTCTAATCCTAGCTATGACAATCATTACATGAGCGCCTTTATCAGATATGGATACATTGATCGAAGCATACTTTCATTGATATGGACTGATTGTGAGAATGATGGAAGCATAGATATGAACACAACTGACGTATATGCAAAGATCGAAACAGACTGACATATATGCATAGATACTCCTGTCGGCTGAGGTTGTAGAATACACCGTCTACGTCTCTACAGAGGGGTAAGACCCCCCAAAGAGTGTCTTGGATATGATCAAATGATATGATGGTGAGGCTCCCGTAATGCTGGAGTTTTGGGGAATGCGGAGTATTCCTTCGTTACCATTGCTCCTAAGTCCACTCTAGGCCGGAGTGGTATTACTTGATGGATCAAATAGAGTTGCTTGATATAAAAACTGAATCTGAACAAAGGATTTATGCTAAATTGAATTTAACTGTTTGATCCTTTTACTGTGTGTAAACAAATGATTGATGTTTAATTGAATTAGTTAGTGCGAAATAGCAATACTTATAATCATTGTACTGTGTGCAAACACATGATAATATTGAATAGAATTTGAAAAGTTTGATTGCAATATTTGAAACCATTTATCTGTGTGAAAACAAGTTACTTCTAACTCGTTTAAAAATGAAATAACGGACAAACTTATCTCTTATGTATTATGTATATCAATTCAAATATGTGAAAACAAAAGGCCGATTTTAAATTCTTACTGTTATATAGACATACTTATAAGCATCAGTAAGTAAGCAAATGATTTCTGGAATTATTCATATTAGATTTAAATAGTTGAAACCATTTAACTGTGAGCAAAAAAAAAAAAAAAGAGTGCAAGCTCATTTAATATGTTATCTACAAAATATTTACAAATCATATGTATTTGATATATACGTAAAAAAAAAAACAGGATATACATGTAAAAAACAGGATTTGGCCTCTAAATAATTTTCAATGGTTGATATGCCATAAAACTCAACCATATCAAACCAAACTAAAGTAGTGTCTAGCTATTTACCATCCCAGTCAAAACATTTCTGAAATCTTCTACATTTAATTCAAAAGATATTTTATTAGTTTTATGGGAGTACTTATATGAAAAACGTAGAACTGCCATAATGAAAAAACATTGGAAAGATTCCAAAAACGTGTTGACAAGTGCAGAATTGTTGAAAATTATATCATAAAGATACTCCCATAGAAGTAAAAAAAAATTTATTCGGTTTTATTTTATCTTGATTACTGCACAGGTGAGGCCAAACGTGTCAAGGGGTGTGCGATAAGTCTAAAATCTGGCTAAGGCTTAGAAATTTTTGAATGATCCTCAAATATATATAAAAGTAAGTAAAGCTGGCGACCGTAATCGAAGTTGACCCGAAGACTCCCTTTTCGATAGCTACTACACTAAGGTATAGGGGAGAGCGCAACAAATTTCCCAGGATTGACCCACTTTACTCTTGATCCGCACCTTATAATGCTGAGTGTTAAACAAGGAGGCATTAAGTGCCATCTTTTGAGTCTATACATATATGCATACACACACATACACACACACACGCATATATATATATATATATGTATATATATATATAGAGAGAAGATGAGTTGGGAATGAATATGTATATATATATATATATATATATATATATATATATGTATATAATCATTTCCAATTCATCTTTTCTGGACACACACACACGCATATATATATATATATATATGTATATATATATAGAGAGAGAGAGAAGATGAGTTGGGAATGAATATGTATATATATATATATATATGTATATAATCATTTCCAATTCATCTTTTCTGGACACACACACACACACATGCATATATATATATATGTAGAGAGAAGATGAGTTGGGAATGAATATATATATATATATATATATATGTATATAATCATTTCCAATTCATCTTTTCTGGATATTATATATATATAAATATATATATATATACCGGACATTGGCTTAGGGGTTAGAGTGTTCGCCAATGGGCCGGGAGACCTGGGTTCAATCCCAGGTCGAGTCATACCAAAGACTCAAAAAATGGTACTTGATGCCTCCTTGCTTAACACTCAGCATTATAAGGTACGGATCAAGGGTAAAGTAGAGCAATCCAGGGAAGGAGTAGCGCCCTCCCCTACACATTGATGTAGTAGCTATCGAAAAGGGAGCCTTCGGGTTACCCTCGACTATGGTCGCTAACTTTACTTTTTTTTACTTATATATATATATATAATAAAAAACAACTAATCAAAAATTTGCTCAGGTACTTTATTGCTGTTTCTAAAAGTTTCAAAATGAGACAATGGATTGAGTAGGAAGTTTAACAAAAAGTGCTGTACAGAAGATACTAATTAATAATATGTACCAATTCGAAAAATAAACATTGTCAATAAAAATTAGACCGCTAAAATGTTCGCAAACTCCGTTGTTAGCTTAATTTTTCCTCGCGCTTCTTTATTTCTCTCAGGACATGGTTGCATTTATTGAATGGTTGATACATTGAACTTAGACGTTATGCATTTTAATGAGTTTTTATTGTTTTAAAAACTTTTTAGCTACTTTTATCATTCATTCTTTTTATATATTTTATTTATTTTAGATACATTTTAAAAGAAGTATATCTTTATTTCTGGTCCGTTTATTATGGCGTTAGAGACGTTGCTGAGTGACGTACAGTTGGACGTGATGACCTCGGATAAACATCTTATAGGCGAATTTGACATAAATTGAAATGGAGTAAAACGGGTATTTCTTCAATTATATTTTTACATATATATATATATATATATATATATAGGAAATTAGTTTGTTCGGCAGGTAGGTAGGTTGTTTGGGTTTATGGCATATCAACCTTTGTAGGTTATTTAATGCCAAGTAAATAGTTCTATTTCAAACAATTCAGTTTAGCATGGGTACACAATTTTATTGTCAAAAACATTTCTATTTCAAGCTATTTAGCTTCGTCAAACAGTTCTGATTCAACCAATTCAGTTTAGTATAAGTATAGTTTTTTTTGACACACAATTAAATATTAAAACAGATCTATTTCAAATAATTCAATTTAGTGTAAATACAGTTTGAATGCAGTAAACAGTTCCATTTCAAACTATTTAGTTTAGCATGCAATTCAGTTTAGCATAAGTATACTTTAGTTCTTTTTTACCCATTGATAGGACCCTATCAGGTACTACCACTCCAGCCCAGAGTGGATCTGGAAGCGATAGCAATGAAGGGCTTCTCCTCATTTCCCAAAGCTCCAGCATTACTGAAACCTCATCCACAGATTGTTAATGTAACATATTTGAACCAGCCAAGCTCTCAAAAGAAGAAATGCACCTGTATAAATAACAGGTACATCCGGTCGAAGATATCAGGGGACACCCTTGACAGTTGAAGGGTTGAATTGAGTACGAATTGTGACGCTCGCAAGAAGTAGGTGGATGTCAAATTATTATATAACCCCGGCGACAGGAAGTTCAGATTAGTTGGAGTTCAGAGCTCGAGAGAGTTGGAGATCAGAGCTTGGAGAGTTGTTCCAGATCGAGCAATAAGAACCACCTCTCAGCAGAGAGCTGGGTCCCCAGGCTCCCGGTTGAGCAGCACAGGAGAACGCACTGCTATGGCTGGAGGAGCTAGGGGGTCAATATGTTGCAGTCTTTGTCCAGCCTCTCACACACAACCCTTTCAATAAAGTGAGAGGTATATTTTTCTAAAGAATTGTGTCTGTTCGTCTTTATTGTGTTGACTATGTTTCCGTGTATAGTTGCATATGTATTATGTGGCTATACAACAATGTCATATCAAGGACAGTCGTTGGTGGAGTCTTACCCCTCTGCAGAAATGCAGTCGATGTATTCTACAGCACCCCCCAGCCGAAATTAGTTTTGGTACCTTAATAGTATGGAGGTTGTTAGGTTATTAAAGCAGCTGATTCACCGATTGTTACAATGATTAAACATCAGAGAATGAAATTTAAGAAAAGTTTTAAGGATGTCGTCAAAAAGTAACTCTATGTTGGATATAGCAGATGTTGGATTAGGAGCAAATCACGGAAAAATCGGTCAGTTTTTAAAAATGATGGTTATAAGTCATTTATGGCAAATTGAACGCCTCATTTTGCAACGAGTACTTCAAAATAAGAATTAGCCTCGGACTCCGGCATTTTTCAGCCTGCTCATGTTTGTAACATTTGCAATAGGGTCAGGTTATCAACAGCTGGACTGACGAATCATATGAGATCTCATGACAGTGAAAAATCACAGTTTGATCTTATACAGGTCCTTACTTACGTGTACTTGTACTTGTCTCGTCTTTCACCCTGGTCGGGTTGAACCGGCTTCCATCCCCTGTAAAGTAATATGTTGCTCATTGAAGAAGATACTTAGGGATTTGATTGAGGGAAGGGTCCCAAGCCCTTCTCGGAAAAACGTCCTGTTTGCGCAGATTTTCCACAGATGCATTGACAGAACGAACTAAGGCCGCCGGTTGCCGGAACAGACACCTGGATTTTCACTTGTCCTTACTCCGCAACATACATATAATTCGTGTTAATTCTCTCTCAAAGTACGTGGGTCTGTAGCAGGTCTGAGATGCCATGTTGGGGTTATTGTCAATGCCAAAGACAAGTATTTTGTTTGTTATATATGCAGCTGGGCTCGCAAAAGTAAATTGATCAGAGGAGCCACATGCGTGGCCACAAGCGCTCTTTTCGAGATTGAAGAAGTGGTCTTTTTTGGTAAAGATGTTGCCGTTGATACTATTCGGTTGAAATGAGTTTGCCACCAAGAGAGAAAAGGAAATATTCGATGAATAAGTTGGGCCAGTATCTAAATCAATTATTACATTTAAATTCAGAAATGAATCAAATGACAGACACAACGAACCTACCCGAATAGGCATCCTCGACTTTATGATCAAGCTAAACGGGTGCAAAGTGTAAATTTCTTTATATTGTGAGGGTAGGGGAATGAACTTTTCCTATTGGCTAGCGCTGACGATAAAACGTACAAGTATTTACCGTTAGGGGACGGGCAAGAAAGAAAAATACGAAGCACAAAGCTGTCAAGGAGACGGCCAGGGAATTTAAGATCAAGGCTGGCGTTGCTGTCGTAGCCGATATGATGTACAACAACTTGAAATCGGCCCTGAAGAAAGTACATCACTGAAGATTATCCTGGAAATGTATTCTTTGAGTGAGAAACCATTTAACTGTGTGCAAGCAAATGATTAAAGTTGAATTGTACTATTAGTATTACATAGCAATACTTGAAACCATTTAACTGTGTGCAAACGAATATAAAATGCTGAATCGAATGAGTAGTGTTTGATAGAAATATCTGATAGCATTTTACAGTATGTAAATAAAACTATTAGTGTTAAACAGCAATACTTGAAACTGTTTGCAAACAAGAGAAATCTGGCTTATTAAAAAATTGTAACCTTCAAACTATTCGTTTACAAATTATATATATATATATATATATATATATATATATATATATATATATGTGTGTGTGTGGGTGTGTGTGTGTGTGTGTGTGCGTGCGTATGTGCGTGTGTGTGTGTGAACATGATTTTGCATCAAATGACCTACAAATGTTGATATGCCGTAAAACATTATCAGCCATCCCAGATATATTATAAAATATTATTTCAGGTCTGAGATCATGCCTGACCTTTGGGTCATCATTCGATGGAAGTCTTCGTTGGTGGCACTGCCTCAGTTCTGCTACCAGTTGTATTAATTTATTTTATAAACTAAATTTATTATATAAAACTAAATATTATAAAATATTATTTGTATATACCAATTAAACCTTGGACTATTTAATGGGTTGAGCAGAACATTAATCGTAATTAATTTTTATTCAGTAAATTAGGTATAGTTATCAATGAGAAACAGATGCTTGACATTTCTCAACGATATTTTTATGTGTGTACAGAAAAAAACAGAATTTCATTTCTTCGTCAAAGCACAGAGATCATACTTTATTTTACTTTTTTTTAATGAAAGTAAGAGAAGAAAATCCTGATTCACATAAGGTGGAAGACTGAATCAAAATTTATAGCATTTTATCCACTGAATGATATTATTTTCTAATAGAAGATAATAAATTTTTAGTTATCTCTTCATGCTTGATATTAGGTTCATAGCCATTTGAATTTGATGTATAGTTTATTATTCCAAACGAATATCTGATTAAAATTTCGAGAAAATATCTTTAAACATGGAAGATTTCCACTACTTAATGAAAATCTTACGCGTTTAAAGATAGAAAAAATTCCGATTATTAATTGATTGATTTTAATTCCCTATCAACCCCTCTAGAGCTAATCAATGCACTCAAATAATCGTAGATCCCATAGCTGGTCTAATTTTTTCTCACCATTTGACTAAATGAATCTCGTTTGCATTCATTTTTTAAAAATTTGTTTATATATATATATTTTTGCACACTATTCGGTTGAATATAAATAATATTAATTTTTAAGTTGTAAACAGATCTATTTGACCAATAGGTGGATCCCCTAACATATACTACAAGTATAGGTCACTGTGGATCTGGGAGTAATGGCAATAAAGGACTACTTCAAATTCCCCTGATCTCCGAAACTGGAGGCTCACCATTAAATGCCATTTATTTGGGGGGGAACCCTTACCCCTTTGCAGGGCATGCAGTTAGTGTATTCTTAGCCCCACAGACAGGGACGGGATGAGTATAGTTCCAAATTTCTCGACACAACGACAAAAAGAGACAAGGGGTGTCTTCATGGCGTGATGGTTAAATCGATGGACTGCGGAATCGTAGTAAGCGAGTTCGTACTCCAGTCGCGCTATTACGTTCACTTTCGGACAAATTCCCTTGGTAAAGTTACGAACCTCATTATCCTCCCAGCTATGGGTTAAATAGTACGTGGTGAATTCAATAAGTTTCCAGACTTTTTTGTCGTAGACTCTTGAAAATTCAGTACGTTATTGCTATACAGCATATGAGATGACTGACCAATGTTTATGATTTCACGTTCAAATGAACAGCTACAGCAGCAATCTAAATACACCCTACTAAAGCCTGATTGTCACAGCTGGTGAATTTCAAAATGCAATCTGGACGTGAGGACACTTTAGAAGAACGATATGCAATAAAATTCTGTTTTAACTTGGAAAAAACGCCACAGAAACATATGGAATGCTTCAGACTGCTTTTCGACCATCTTGCATGAATCGAGCATCAGTTTCTGAGTGGCATAAGAGATTCAAAGAAGGCAGGGAGTCTGTGAGGGATGATGAGAGGAGTAAGCAAGTCAGAACACCAGAGTTGATTGGCCAAAAGGATAGGTTTAGGGTTACTATATTGATGTTTTAAGGGAGTTCAGGGAGAGATTCCGTCGGAAGAGACCAGCACTCTTCAAATCGGCTCAGTGGCATTTCCAGCAGGACAATGAACCAGTCCACAACTTCAGTCTACAACTCCTATTTGACCTAGAGGGGCAACAAGACAGTTCATCGCCCTCCCTATCGTCCCGACCTTACTCCCTGTGACCTTTGGTTATTCCCTAAGCTCAGTGGCTGTCGTTATGAGATAATTGAGGAGATGAATGAGGCTGTGACGATGGTCATTGACACGCTCACACAAGAAGACATCCATGGGGCCTTCGAGAAGTTGCTGGAACGGCACAACAAGTGTATTGCAGTCGGAGGAGATTACTTCGAAGGGGACTAGAATTTCATGTGTGTACTATCAATAAAAGTGCTCTTACGAAAAAAGTCTGGAAACTTATGTAATGACCCTTGTACCACTACTGTTCTTCTTGGGGAATGACTTTGGCATTAAATAACCTGCACGGGTTGATATGCCATTAAACAAAGAAACTAAACCGAAAGGAGTCTTCATGTATGCTTTATCTTTTGTTTCGTTTCATTACGTTTCAATGTTTGGTGTTTTAAAGCCATCCTTAGAGAATAACAGAAATAGTATTATTTAATCCATAGATTGTAGGATTAAGGGGTTCATGCCTTTTCCATGGGTTTTAGTCCGAAACTGAACGCAATAAAAGTTCGAACTCGTTTTCTACGCTGTTGCAGTCCAGTATTTTAACCACTAAGCCACGGAGACTCTCTCACATGCCTACATCCCAAGTCCTACCAGCGTACTTTGTTAACCATGGAGATAAGTAATAACTTAAATTTGGAAGCTATATATATATATATATATATATATATATATATATATATATATATATATATATATTTATTTGTTTATTTACTGTTATAAATTCCTTAAAGTAGCTATGGTTACCCTAATATAATGGTTTGGTTTGGTTTGGTTTCTTTGTTTAATGGCATATCAACCTTTGCAGTTTATTTAATGCGAAAGCTATTCTCCGAGAACAGTAGTGGTGTTATTTAACCCATAGCTGGGAGGATAAAGGGCTTCATACCTTTCCCAATGATATTTTCCCCGAAAGTGAACGTAATAGCACGACTAGAGTACGAACTCGCATACTACGATTCTACCGTTCATCGCTTTAACTATTACACCACGAGGACACCCCACCCCAATGTAATAATGACCTTTACGATTCTGAATATATTTTGGAGTCTCTGTAGTGGCTAATGAGCTAAACTGTTATATCGTAGTATGTGAGTTCATTGTAATATTGTTTGTATGATTGTCATTATTATAAAAGAAAATAATTAGCTTCGCTTTTATTAAAGTTTACCGTAATAATAGCATTGAGAAGACTTTTTGCACCTGCTGAGCGCAAAAGAAACGCATGGAGTAAAAGCTAGATGGGAACTGTGCAAGAATGATACGTTCTGTTGTGAAAAAAGTCCTTGTGTAGCACGCCACACAAGAGCAGCTATACAGCTACTTGTCTCGCAACTCAAAAACCACCCAAATAAGACGAAAAGACATATTAGGGACTGCAGGTGAAGTAACGACGATCTTATGAGCGACACTCTCTTATAGACTTCTTCACAGAGACTAGCCAGTGTTAGTCGACCAGCGGACACAAGATACAACCTAGAAAACCCGCCAGAAGCGATGGACGATGGGGACGAGTGGCCAGAGAAAGAGAGAGAGAGAGAGAGTCTGTGACCTTAGTGCTATGAGCACGACTTTGGGGACGAGACGTGATGATTTGAAGACGGCCGAAAATTACGGCACCCATTTTGAGTGAGCTCCCACAACTGCTGCGAAGCCGTGAAGACGGAACTAGCGCAAAAGCACGGGCAAAAAATACAACAGAAAACGAGAAAAAAATATTAAGGTCTCTCTTTCTGTCTCTGTTCTCACGATGGTTTATTTCTCTTAATCTATCTAAAGCGGTCAAATCATTTCATGCTCTGTTTTCTCTCTCTTCAGTAACTACGAATGACGGGCAGTTGGGAATAGACTTTTGTATTAGCGAACCAAGATAGTGTTTTGTATTTTCGTCACTTTTTCTCACAAGTTACAACGGGGGTCCATCTAAGACTTAAGGTTTGGTTTGGTTTGGTTTCTTTATTTCATGGCATATCAACTTTTGTAGGTTATTTAATGCCAAAGCTATTCTCCGAGAAGAACAGTAGTGGTACTATTTAACCCATAGCTGGGAGGATAAAGGGGTTCATACCTTTCCCAAGGGTATTTGCCCGAAAGTGAACGTAATAGCGCGACTGGAATACGAACTCGCTTACTACGATTCCGCAGTCCATCGCTTTAACCATTACGCCACGAGGACCCCCCCCCAAGACTTAATGTGTAGAGTTACACTCATAGACCCAATAGTACCGTGGTGGTACAAATTTCTGTGTAGTGCCATAGTGCTACAAGGGTCTGCCTAGAATAATGGTGGTGCCAGCATATATATATATATATATATATATATATATATATATCATCATGTCAAGCCATCAGCGCAGATCTCCCTGACCTTCTCACATCACCCTTTTCTATCGTCCATAGCTTCGGGTAGGCCTTCAAAGCTTCATCCTGTATCGGCACAAAGCTGTTGTATGTCGGTTCTCGCTGGTCGTCTTGCCTTAGCTCGTACACGTGGAGGGTTCTACAGGAGTAGGTCACTTATGAGTTCGCCCCTACTTCTCCAGCAGTGTCAGCATGTCCCGTTAGTGTAACTTGGATAGTTTTTGTGATGGGTTGTAAGTGGCTGTATAGCTGCTGCTGGGGTGCTGCCTCCGAAACTTGTTCAGTATTGGTCGCATCATTCTTGTGTTGTTACCGTCCACCCTTTTCTCCATACGTTTAGCGTCCATGTAGCGTATCCATATGGCAATTTCGACACGACCGCTACTTGAAAAAAAAAAACAACGTTTCATTTTATCGGTCAGGTCTGACTTCCATATGACCTATAGCCTATCGATGACTGTCCATGCATTTGCCAGTCGTGTGTTGATGTCTGTTTCGGTTGATGAGACACTGCTTCCCTGGAAAGAGAACTTGTCTACGAGTTTCAGAGAACTACCGTTCAGCGGGGCTGAAAATATACTGGCTGTATTCCCAGCAGTGAGGAAAGAACCCCCAAAATGGGTTGGACACTAAACTAACTCCGATGATAAGACTCCTGTTTTTAAAATCCTTGAAGTAAGTAGTACCCTTTTATCATATTTACCGACCCCTCCGCTCAGGCAGGATATGACACAAGGTCAATTTTTAAGTGGGGTTTGACAGGTTTTAATTCAGAGTTTTCCTTCTCCTAGGCTAGTGGCCTCACCAAGGCTGAAGAAACTAGTCTGCCCTACTATTTACCCATAGCTGGAGGCAGAATAAATGGATTCATACCTTTTCCAAATTTATGTGAAATGCAATCAGTCTCGTCCAGGATTTGAACTCGTGTCGCCGAGTCCATTTCCTACGAAGATAACCATTACACCACGAGTACCTCCCACACATATATATATATATGTATACCCTTTTATTGGCATTACTTCCGGGTTTATTTTAACACGTAGGGGTCCTATCTATGTGTAAAGCAAATCTGTTTGAATATTGTTCATATTCAATAGAACCTCTTGTAAAAAAAAAACAAAAAAAAAAACAGAAAACAAAAACAAACAAAAAATCTAAAGGGACAAGTACACCAAAGACGTAAATATACATGTACCCAGAACAATATTCCCAAACATTTAGGCATGAAAAATGCCCAAAACGGGTTGATATGTTATTAAAATCAATCAATCAATCAATCAATCTTTATATTTATATAAAGATACACACACACACACACACACACACATATATATATATATATATATTATTTACTATGTACTAATACAAGAAGAATGAGAAACATAGTTCAGCGGGAGAATTGACAGGGGTAAGTGTGGGCAAGTAGAGAAAGTAACCAGACACTGCGTCCATTATTCCAAGGGCGTCAGACAACGCTGACCTTTCTGAGCAATAGGGTGGAACTGCTTCAATAACCTGAACCAAGCTCGATACCCCGCCAAGCCAATGATGCAAGAAAACGAACAGATACTCCCCTCTGAACGTAAGTGGAAAGTCAGGTAGAAATAATTTGACCGAGCACGTATCGCACCGATACCCTATTACGAAGAAGACGTACCGAGCGATACATACGTAAGTAATTCCTTAATTTTTTACAAGTATTATGCTTGTTTACATACATACATATATATATATATATATATATAGCAGTGGGTGGGTGCCTGTGCACGCGTGCGTATCCATGTCAATAAAGTCATGTACAGAAGCTTATATTTTGCTTGCTTACCGGAGTGTAAATTTCTTCTTGCGGGGGCAATCTAAGTAATTGTCAAAATGTAAGTAAATATTTGTTTTTGTCGGTGCCTTTTGCGTACTTGTGTGCTTGTTGCGATACACGCTTGACAGATGCAGTCATGACAGAGAATATATATATATATATATATATAGGATTGCCCATAAATAAGTACACCCCAACACTATTTTGTCTAAACAGTTAATTTTCGTCTGAACCAAAAAAAACAAACAAACAAGGATTCAAATATTTCTAGTGGATGCGCTCATGTTGCAACAGCTATCTTCGTAAGGAAGTGAAGTCAGCTTTTCGAGTTCAAAACATGAATGAGGCTGTTTGTATTTCAGAGAGCCTTGTGAAAGGTTTGAATCTAACATTTCTCTTTCCAATTTAGCGTGAGTCATCTGTTTACGCGTAGTTCAAATGTCAGACAGTACTATTCGACCAATAGGTAAGACCCTATCAGGTGCTACCACTCCTGGCCAGAGTGGACCTGGGAGTAATGGCAATGAAGTGGTACTCCATATTCCCCAGAGCTCCAGGACTGGGCTCTCTCCATCAGATTGTTCAGTGTCATATCTTGGACAATTCTGGGGTGCAGGGGTCTTACCCCTCTATAGGGATTAAGTCAGTGTATTCTACAGTCCCAGCCAACTGGGCTTAAAATCAATGGTTCATCCAAAATTCTTTCACATTGTCGTTGGAGTCTTATAAGGAGATACATTAGCGCCATATATGTTCATAACCTGCCTAGATTACGTACTACGAACTTCAACAGATCTATAAAAAGAAAATGGTTTCACATTTAAAAAAAAACAAGAAACAGACTTTATATCGCATACACAAAGACGGACGCAGAGTACTCAAACGATTCAGCACTTCTCGCAAATACACATGCTCAAGCCGAATCCCTGGTGCATCGACTGAAGCAAACAGCAGAAAGCATCATCTTCTACACGAACATAAAAAAGAGTTCATGTATTTTAAACCAGAAAGAGCCATCTCCACTTTAAGTGGAAAGATTCTGAAATTAGTTGACAGTTCATATACCTCGGCAGCAATATCTTTCTACTGAAAGCGATATCAATATTCGCATAACGAAGGCATGAACTGCTATTGACATGCTATCGATCATTTGGGAATTTGATCTCTATGATGAAATAAAATTGGATTTCTTTAAAATTGAGGTTGTGTCAGTACTACCATATGGATGCACCACGGGGATGCTAATAAAATGCGTGGAGAAAATTGTTGATCGGAACTACACAAGGATGATACATGCTGATTTGAACAAATCCTGACAGCAACACCCGATAAAACTGCTGCTGTATGGCCACCTACCTCTTATCTCACAAACCATGCGAGTTAGACGAACCATACATGTTGGGCACGGCTGTAAAGTTAGGACGAACTTAAAAAAGACGTTTTCTAATGAAGTCTTACATATGGACGCGTCAGTGTTAGCCGACCAGCAAAGACATACATACATTACCTTTTTGCGGACACTGGGTGCAGTCTAAAGTGCCAGTCTGGAGCGATAGACAATAAGAATGGATCGTGTGTGTGTGTAAGAGAGAAAGAGAGATGGAGAGAGAGTGGGGGAATATGTCTAAAAGTTAGGGAATCCTGTTCATTGTATATTCATACATATGGTATTTTTAGAGCTTCTTTTTTGGAGTCTTATCAAATACGAATAATTAAACACGAAATTAGTAAGTTAGATTTACTGGTCTTGGTGTAGGCTCGTATTCTTTCGAAGTCAGAGAAAACGTGTGTTGGGACGATGATATATTTATAAAACTAGATATATAGATAGATATTTATAAAACTTGATAGATTGATTGATAGATAGATAGATATTGAAACCATACGAAGGAATTTTCTTTATAGTCAAATTCATCATTTGAAAACTTGAGGGTGCAATTCCTAAAAGCTCAAAAGCAAAAACCTATAACTGTTCACTTTTACAATGGTGTTATGATGTACCTAGAAACTAACAACACAATCTTTCTTGGATATTTTACTAATTAATCATCATCATTATCATGTCGTGCCGCTAGCACGGATATCCCTGACCCTCTCTCGCCACTTCTCCCTATCGTTCATCGCCTCCGGCAGGTCTTCAGAGCTACATCCCGTATCCTCACATAGCTGCTGTATGTATGTTCGAGCTGGTCGTCCTGCTTTTGCTCGGATATATGTGGGGGTCCATAGGAGTACATCACTGATGAGCTCGTCTCTGCTTCTCCAGCAGTGTCCTGCGTGTTTAGTTCGTCTAACTTGGATAGTTTTCGTGATGGGAGGCAGGTGACCGTATAGTTGGTGCTTTGTGGGGTGTTGCCGCCAGGACTAATTCAATATTGCTCGCAACATTCTTGTGTAATTGCCGTCTAGCTTCTTCTCCAGCCGTTTTGTTAGCGTCCTAGTGGTGCATCCATACAGCAGTATCGACACGCCCGCCGCCTGGAAGAAACTGCGTTTCATTTTATCGGTCAGCTTTGATTTCCATATGATCGATAGCTTATCGATAGCTGTCCATGCATTCTTTAACCGCGTGTCGATGTCTTTTTCGGTTGATGAGACACTGCTTCCTAGGTAGGTGAATTTGTCTACCAGTTTCAGAGAGGTTCCCTCTAGTGTGGAAATGTCGCCTGTTAATTAGTCGCCGGCCTGTGCTTTAATCAAGCAGGCGACTAATTAATAGTAATAATAATAATAAAGTTGAATTCAAAGTTCCTCCCAAATATACTAATAAAAATGACCATATACTTTATCATTCACTTCGATACCAAAATGAAAATTGGTATAATTGGTATATACCATGATGAGGGAATAAGGAAGGTCAACACTTCTTTAGAAGGATATGTACGTCTTTTTGTTCTTTCATGAGGAGTTGAAGCTTCTGTGGACGGACGGAGGGAGACAAGACAGATTGCTGTATTGACCGATAACTTCTTCTTTTGACCATAGCCCGCTGAGTTATCTTCAAGACCCCACTTGACACTTCTTCGGGGTTGCTCTTCTGGAGGCCGATGATGGCTACTGCCCCCAGGGGGGGTGCTCTCACAGACTATAAGCTGGCTCTGACTCTGGTCTTCACTGCCCCAACTGACTCAACTGCTGCGGCCATCTTACTTCCGATTAGATCACGTGATCTTCTTCCGCTTGTTTACACAGGTGCATCTCTAATAGACGGCTCGATCATGGATCAGCATGTAACATAATCATAGGTTTTTATCTTAGAACCCTGAGGATTTGAACTATATATATATATATATATATATATATATATATATATATATATATATATATAGTTCAAATCCTCAGCGTTCTAAGATAAAAATATACATGTATATATATATATATATATAGTGTAATCGGATGGAAACTCTAATCTGGTAAGGTTATCCGATGAGGCAAAATGTAAGCAAACAAAAGCAACTTGATAATGCGTTATAATTCCTGAACTGATGTATGTCGTCGAAATGGCTGAGCGGTAAGATACTAAGTCTCACGTAAAGTTTGGTGGGTTTCGATCCCACCTTGAAGCGTCCTGCGTGTCTATCCACACGAAAGAGTTGTGATACAACGAAACAGTTTGTCAGTGGATGACAATGTATGTGTGTGTGTAAATTTTTTATTCCAATTTACCATTAAAATCGTTTTTAAATTACAGTACTCCATGCTCTGTACAGTGCTCGTTGGAAACCTATGCAAAACAATGTGACAACATTTTCAAGAATACAATAAAATAGAATGAAAACAAGATAAAAAAGTTATGACTGTGAGTTTCACGTAGGCGATCATCAGGTAAGCTAAGCTAGTATTGACACGTCATGATTTAAAATTCTGGCGTAAGAAGCTCGATAATAAAAAATAAGGAATATTCAAAATCTATCTACTCTCAGACCAGAATGTATTTCATAAATTCGAAACGAAAGTCCCACTGATTTTTTAAAAAAAGTAATTTGAAATAGACCATATCATTTTTTGAACAGTCTTTATATACTAAACCAAATTTACAACTCTTATAATGCGAGAATGTTTAACAGAACATACTTAAAGGGGAAATACCCGTTGTGTAGTGGCTAACGTGCTGTACTGCAACATGGTAGTAATCGAGTTCGAACACTAGTCGTGCTTTTACGTTCATTTTCTAATGCCTTTGCGAAAGGTATTTATCCCCCTCATCTCCTAACTGTGGGTTAAATAGTATAGGTTCTGTTCTTCTACAAGGACGGTTCTAGCACTGAGTAACCCACAAAAGCTGATAGGCCATTAAAAAAATTACAAAAAAAATTCAAACATACTTAAGATACATCAGTAGAACAACATTTCCGCCTAAGATACCACATCATTTACAGAGATATTAAATTTACTATTACAGAGATTAAAAGAATATAAAAATTATATATCATTTCGAGAAATTCATGAAGATAGGTGGATATTACATCTTGAAACTCTAACCCTAAATGGACTCAACAAGAAATTAAACCACTCATAAAAACATCTCATCATAACCCTTAACTATTTATCAAAATGAATATTCATACACATGTTTGATGCAATTTAGCTTAAGAGCTTCTTGATTAAGTAGAGTTTTCTTCAGTTTGAAAGCTGAGATTGAAAATGTATTAGGTAAATATCACGTGTTATTATTATTAGTTGGCAGAACGATATGTTCAGAAAGTACAGGTATGACGATAGGGTAAAACATAGAAAGTAAGGAATATAAAACGGGATAGAATTTTCTCTACAAAAAATTCGAAATGCTGTTTGTTTATTTTTCTATTTAATTCTATAAAATTGATGATGATGTCGGTGCTGGTAATTATGGAAGAACTAATGATAAAGATGATGATGACACAGATAATGATGGTGGCACAAATGATGAAGACGATGATGACATAGATATTGATGGTGGCGCAGATTTTGAAGACAATTACACAGATAATGATGGTTGCACAAATGATGAATATGGTGATACTGGTAATGATGGTGGCACAGTTGATGAAGATGATGTTAACCCTAATAATGTTGGTGACACTATAGATGAAGATGATGAAGACCTTGATAATAAATGTGACACTAAAGATGAAGATGATGATGAATCTGATAATGGCGGTAACACTAATGATGAAGATGATTATATTGATAATGATGGTGGTATTAATGATGAAGATGATAATGGCACTTATAATGATGGTAGTGGAAATGATGAAGATGACGAGGACACTGACAATGATGATTACAAAAAATGATGAAGATGATGAAGACAATGATAATGAGGATAAGGATGATGATGAGATTCATGATGATAACACTGATGATTCTGATGATGATGATGATGATGACACTAACGATGATGATGATGATGACACTGATGATAATGATGACTCTTATGATAATAACATTGTTGATAATGATAATGATAATGACCATTTATAGTCGGAAATTGTACATCTCTACATTGTGCATCAGCATGCCTGTGCATGCAGATGATTTCAAAGGTCGGTTTTTCTCCCTCCATATTCATCTTCATGCATGACATTTGAACATTTCATAGTGAACGACAATGTGCAGTGTATTCTGATGCCATTTCACTAGACTGGTTTAAACCGTAGATGATTTGCACACAATGCAGCGATTTCGGTTGGTGTTCTTTTCGAGCCCAAAACGGTAAAATATATTTGTATGCAATGGAATTCCCTCGATGCAACTGGCTTTATATTTGTTTTAAAATATCCACGTTTTATAGAAACTCATGCACATACACACAAACTTGCACACACACTTATATATATATATATATATATATATATATATATATATATATATATATGTGTGTGTGTGTGTGTGTGTGTGTGTGTGTGTGTGCACGTGTCGGGTATTCAAACATCATACCACGTGAAAAATTTATTCAAATCTGATATATATTTGATGAGCCATATTTTCTCCTAATTTCGACTGAAGGTTGTGTGATTCAACTTGGAACTTTAATTAACGGATTCTAAGTGTACATAATTTCGATATCTTAAGTTTTAGATCTGTGCTGGCATAATAGTATCATACATTTCTCTTATTTGCATTTTAATTTTCATTTATCATATATATATATATATATATATATATATATATATATATATATATATACATATTGGAATATCTGTAGAGATAAGAATATCTAAACCTGTATTTACACACATATATATATTTATATATATATACATGTATACATATATTTACCTGAATTCGCCTATGGTCTGGGAGACCTGGCTTCAATCCCAGGTCGCGTCATACCAAAGACTTTTAAAATGGTAACTGATACTTCCTTGATTAACACTCAGTAATATAAGGTACGTTGCAAGGGTGAAGTGGAGCAATCCAGGGAAAGGAGTAGCGCCCTCCCCAACATCTCGGTGTAGAAGCTATTGAAAAGGATATGTAAACAAAACAAATATGGTACATAAGCGTTTAAGGCTGTGTGATTAACTCTTGGATTGGCGTATAACTCAACCGGGTTTCGATCCCAGCTTCGAGAATCTCACGTGTCTAGCCACACTGAAAAGTTGTGATACAACAAAACAGTTTGTCTGTGAATGATTATATATATATATATTGAATGTAAAACAAGTGAATGCTCGAAGAAATTATCGAGACTCGATCAACTATTCTGAAGACTAATTCGTAATTGGTTAAATTGTAGTTAAATATCAAGGTATGGTTCAATCTAAGTTACTGATATTCAAGACTGAATTTGAATTAGAGCATTGGCAACGAGTGGAAATGGAATATCTCTTCTTTTTCATTCATAAGACTGTGTATTTAACTCCATTCATGCACTTGGGTTCCGATAGCATGAACACATGTTATATCCTATCTCCTACTAAAACTATTCTCTCCCAACGACAATGGATGTTGAGGATTTTGTCAAATAATTAAGTAATTCGATATATTCATTAAAAACAGACTTGATAAATATTGGAAAAAAAATTTTCTTTTTCAAATGTACAACCTCATGTGAACCGAATCATCAACCACATAGAGTACGCCAACTAGATCCTCAGCAGAATGTTAGGGATTGTCTCGGGTATGACAAACTCTATCCAGTAGTAAGGTTCTGGATGTAATGTTCTGGGGAGTGTGGTGTACCTCTTAATTGAAAATTTTTTCTAGTTTATTTGTTTGGGTTTTATAGCATATCAACCTTTGTAGGTCATTAAATGTCAAATCCCTTTTATCCAAATAAAGAGTTCTATTTCAAACAATTCAGTTTCATATAAATACAGAGTTTAATTGTCAAGCTATTCAGTTAAGTCAAACAGGTCTAATTCAAACAATTCAGTTTAGCATTCAAAAGCAGTTCCATTTCAAACAATTCAGTTTAACAAAAGTACGCAGTCTAAATGTCAAAACAGTTCTATTTCAAGCAATTCAGATTAGCATAGGTACGCTGTTTAGTTTTATTTGACCCATAGAAAGGACCCTATCAGGTGCTACCACTCCGAGCCAGAGTGGACCTGGAAGTGATGGCAGTGAAGGGGTACTTCGCATTTCCCAAAGGTCGAGCATCAGATTTGTTTAGAGTCATATCCGGGACACTCGTTGGGGGCAGGGTTGTTACCCCTCTGCAAAGATGCAGTCGGTGTATTCTGCAGCCCCAGCCGACTGAGCAAAAAATTTCTTCTAGGTCTACTCTGAACTAAAGTAATACCTCTTAGCGTCTCACCGATGAGTCAAATGGATCTGTTTGAAAATCATTTGTATTGGATGGTTGTACTTGATACCCAGCTGCTGTGTGTAGATTACAACTATTAAGAAAAGTTACTTGACGCTTTTTCGTTACTAAGGGTTAATACTAGGCTAAGTCAAAAGTTTTGTAAAATTTTTGTAACGTGAGTCACATTTTGCTGCGGACATGTAGGTTACGAATTTCACTTGATACCGGGGTCACACGATGCTCTCTGAGAGCTACTTGCTGGATATGCCTAAATGACTAGGAATACAGCCTCAGAATTCAACTCAAGTTTTCCTGATCGTCGTTGATTTTACAAATCAAGCAAAAGTACTTGAACCATCTGGTAACTGTACAATGATCGAGTGGCTCTTCACCATTCGCACAACCAATTTCCATGATTGCTTGCACAGCGTTATGGCTGAGTTCAAACTCATAATGCATAATTCCCTGATTTAGTCAGCGTTGCACATTCATTTACAATGCACAACGTGTCTGCCCACCAACTACCGTGACACCACCAGCCACACCGAGTAACTACCATGTCTCGCTTCGGTTTCATGATATACGCGCCGCAAATTAGCTTTTATCGAAATATTGCAAAACTTTTGATTCCCTCAGGTATCATTAGTTACTTGATATCAATTAGTTAAGAACCGTATAACTGCTTATTTTTCCCTGGGTTTTCTAACCTTGGCATAGAAACCTGTCTATGAAAAGGAAAATTCTGAATTCAAACCTGTTAAACTCCGCTTAAAATGATCTTGTGTCCACTCCCAGTCGCAGGAAAGGGTTGATAAATAGATTCAATGGCTGGCAATTTTATAAGATTCCATAGAAATGTTTGAGAACATGTAACTGTGTGCAAACAAATGTGCAGATTCCATTCTGAACCAGATTATTAGTTTGCTTAGTCTGCTGTGGCTGTAGAATACACCGGCTGCACCTCTGCAGAAGATTAAAAAAACAACGAGTATCCTAGATATGGCACTAAACAATCTTATGGTGAGGTTCCTGTAATACTCGAACTTTGGGGAATGCGAAGTACCCCTTTCATTGCCATTGCTTCCAAGTCCATTCTGGCTCGGCGTGGTAGCACCTGATAGGGTCCTATCTATGGGTCAAACAGAACTAAACTGAATTGTTTAAAATAGAACCGTTTTGAGATTTAAACTACGTATTTATACTAAAATGAATTGTTTGAAATGGAACTGCTTTGACATAGAAGCTGTACTTACGCTAAACTGAATTTCTTGAAACAGAACTCTTTTGATAATTAAACGGTATACTCATGCTAAACTGAATTGTTTGAAATAGAACTGATTATTTGTATAAAAATGGATTAGGCATTAAATAACCTACAAAGGTTGAGATACCATGAAACCCAAACAACCAAACTAAACCAGAGTTTTAGTACCTGTTAGAGTCCGATCTACAGGTCAAATAGATCATTTTGGAGAATTATTATTATTGGATAGAAATACATGAAACCATAAAACTGAGTGAAAATGTAGCGTCTTCGACATCAGTGAGAAAAATATATAAATAAATAAAAGCTGTTGAAGAGAAAATACATAGTAACCTCCAAATGATTCATCTGGAGCTATTTTGTTCGCATCACAAAAGAAGTGCAGTAGTCGACAAGGGCCGGGCGCATTGGGTGAGGCCTTTGGGTGGGATGGCGTCTTGACGTAGATGTCGGGCTTAATGGAGCCTAAACGCTGTTAGGACACTCAGAAGACAGCAAATTTCGCTGTTGTATTTGTTTTAATAACAAACTTACGGTCCCACCCGTCCATCACACAGAGTCCTGACCCCCCACTCACAGTCCTTGTCTTCTCTGTCTCATCGCCCCTTCATTCGTGCTGTTTCTTGGAAATCAAAATAATATGACCCGGTAAATTCGCCTGCGTGGGTTGTATTATCGTTCTTTCGCACCACACGGCTTTATTTTATTTTATTTATTTATTGCTAATTTCTTAATACATTACTTTCCTCCTCATAAATTCTTGCCCGGGTGTCTAATGTGGGTGAGGGAAATAAGCTACTCCTATCAAGGCTACAAGGAAAAAATATTAATAAAATAAATTATTTAATTATAAAAAATTAAAAGACTAATTATAAAAAAATATTATATGACTTTATATATATATGTATATATATGTGTGTGTGTGTGTGTGTGTGTGTGTGTTATTACATCTCTTATTTGTATATATATATTTATATATACATGTGTGTGTTTGTGTGTGTGTGTGCGTGTATGTATGATGTTTGCATCATAATTCTTACACACACACACACACACTTAAATATATATATATATATATATATATATAGTAAGTAGTAAAGTTAGCGACCATAGTCGAGGGTGACCCGAAGGCTCCCTTTTCGATAGCTACTACACCAAGGTGTAGGGGAGGGCGCTACTCCATTCCCAGGATTGCTCCACTTTACCCTTGAACCGTACCTTATAATGCTGAGTGTTAAGCAAGGTGGTATCAAGTACCATTTTTAAAGTCTTTGGTATGACTCGACCTGGGATTGAACCCAGGTCTCCCGGGCCATTGGCGAACACTCTAACCGCTGGGCCAATGTCCCGGTTAAATATATATATATATATCCGCTACCAATGTGTCCGACTAATTTAATTAGTGTGAAAAGAGATGCGTTTATACCTTTCTCTCAAGATTATTAGTCCGAGGTACAGGATTTGAACGCAGGTTCCGGAGTTTTTCCCCGACGATGAACCTAACGCATACACACACACACACGCATGTACACACACGCAGGCGCGGTATGTGTGTATGTGTGTATGCATGCCAGTGTGTGTGCTCGTATACATGCCAGTGTGGGTGTATGTATGCGTGCGTGTGTGCCAATGTGTGTGTGTGTGTGTGTGTGTGTGTGTGTGTGTGTGCGTGTGTGTGTGTGTGTTGCCTTAATGTATGTAAAAAGCTCACCAAAGCAATGTTTTTTTTTCTGAGAGCAATGCACTTCAAACTCTCTTTTTAAACAAATAGTCAATTTTTCGAATGTTTGATAAATTTGAGAGAAGCATTCAGGCTGAATGTCATTTTTTAATCGATATCAATCGATATTACACAGAAAATACCAATAAGAATTCTTCATTTTTTCCTAAATAGAAGAATCGATATAATCGAGGATCGTTCTTCCAATGGTAATCAATACGGGTTTAACAGTTGTTTTATAAGTAAAAGTATTGGTAGTGAAAATTTAGAGAACCGATCACAATAAGAATAAAACGCAATCACTTGAAATAAAAAAAAAGATCCACTTATATTCGTACGCATTTTTCTCCAGATGAGAAATCTAGATTTTCTTCCATTGAAAATCACGATAATATTAAACCAAGGCTATACCAAATAAAGGCTTGACAGCCATGGAATTGATGGCTTTGATGCTAGAAATATGATAGCCTAAATTACATACAATCATTGAGAACATATTTAAGCCAGACACTATTCAGTAATTAGCTAATGTAGTTATTGCTAGAAATCAATCATTATTATTTTTTAAAAATCATTCAATTGAAAGTTGATATGAAAAAATATATCCTTGATCTTAGAAATAATTGCTCAAAATGTGGATATTTGTTGGACGAAGTGGCACATCAGATATTTGATCACTTACTAGACGTAGAATTTAGTATAAGAAATACTATAAATAAATTAAATTACCATTGTCAGAAAATCCGGTAAATCATGATTGCGACATAGAGAAACAATGGACTGTTGTATTAACCTTTTTTTTTCATCATACAACGTGTGAAAGCACGTGCGATACTCTGTCCTCATCATCCGCCAACCAGGTTGATAACAGAGTTATTAGGTCGAATCAGCAGTGCATACCACAATCTTCTTTACCAGAGATCGAACCAGCAGGGCCGAAACTCTACCACTTAGCCATTGATCCACATATCACAAAAAGTGTTGCCAAATTAAGTAGTTACCGGAAACGCGCCACTACTTAACCTGATGTGTTTTGTAGTTACATTCGTACTCTTACAGCGGACATGGTCACCTCAAGAGCCACGTCTTCCCAACTTGGCGATACACATTCACGTGATCATAACCTCATGGGCAAGGAAATCGATATACAATTTTTAAATAAACGAATTATCCAGTGTTTCCGTATGTCTCACGCAGTGATTGCTGTATTTTGTGATCGCCTAGTGGGTAGCGTGTTCGCCAATAGTCCGGGATACCGGGGTTCAATCCCAGGTCGCATCATACCAAAGACTTTAAAAATGGTACTTGATACCCCCTTACTTAACACTCAGCAATATAAGGCACGTATCAAGGGTGAAGTGGAGCAATCCATGAAAAGGAGTAGCGCCCTCCCCTATACCTCGGTCAAGCAGCTATTGAAAAGGGAGCCTGCTGGTCGCCCTCGACTCCGGTCGCCAACTTTATTTACTTACTTTTATTCCTCTATTTAAAAAATAAGATAAAATAAAAATGAAATATAAAAAATAATAGAATATCACGTTTCATACTGCAGGTTGTCACAAGAAGAGTAAAATATTTACCGACACGGATATGGCCACGAGATCTAAAATTTCACGGGATACAACAGTTGAGGGGATGGGGAGGGCTTTATAGACTTTGAAGTTTGTCAAATTAAATGCATTTGTAAACAAATATCTTTATCGTAGTTTGTGTTAATTTCTGAAACGGATCATTTCCATATAAAAAGAAAGCATGGAATTATATTGTCAAATATATATTTTTCAAGATAATTTTGTCACTCCTAATTCAACTACGAAGAAGTTCATGGTGTAATGGTTAACTTCGTAGGAAGTGAACTCGTCTTCTCATGTTCAGATTCTTGATTGAGGCATAAATCTATCTTTAATTCTCACCTATGAGCAACTAGTTGGACAGACTGATTTCTTTAGCTTTGGCTTGACAACCAGTCTAGGAAAAGGAATCGTCCAAATTCAACTGTTTGCTTTTCACATAGCACTAATACCCTTCGGAAAGTCATGAATCTAACTATTCTGACACCAGCTATGGGTAAATAGTAGGTCAGGCTGCGTTCTTGATATGGCAACCACTCTCGGAGAAGAAAATCTCTGAATTCGAGCCAGTTGTTGACTAGAAGAGGGACAGGCTCCACCTGGCTATGCCAAATACACCCTACGTGAGTATCCCCATGCCACGACTAAACTAGGTCACATGACCTATGGAACTACAACTTAAAGAAAAAAAATTGACATCTCCACGCATGCGCTTCCTTAGACTACCATTTTCTGTTTACCAACTAACGCACGGAAATTTATCGAAGAAATACCTCTCTCAGTGCGATTTTTCCAGGTTTAAATGATTCTCTTTCTTAAATTTTCGACTGACACTTCGCCGCGGCCGGAAAACCCCGGAGCTCAAAGTCCAAAAACCGGACGTGACCCGTGACAAAATAAATATTCATACGATCGATTTTATTCAAGGCGATCTGTGCTGGGTCCGCGACCCTTTCGTCTGGAGTGTTTCTCATGCTTCGATGAGCAAGGAGAAGTCATAAATTCTGAGTTAATTTTCAATAAGCTTCGACAAGCGTTTGATGTCCGACTTCTGTTCGGCAATGAATATTCATGAAGATGGCTGACTTGAACATTTCCAAACGGTTTTAATATCGTTGTGGATCAAAGTCAACAGCTTTGAGGGCTTTCGGATATGTTTACAGTAGGGCATTAGAGGGTTGTAAAAATAGAATCTTAAGTGGGGATATTTTCAGCCCATTTTTAATATATCGCCTATTCTGTATTTTCTTGTTTTATTTTCTTTTTCATTTTGTTTACTAAAGTGACCCTGTAATAGCTTTATTGTTGATGTGGTGTTTTCAAAATAAGAGTTCGTTGAGGTGCATCAAAAGGTTTATTGCTTTAATTTTTAATAATTTATTTGTTATATTATACCTCGTAGCATAATAGTCATTACATTTGCATATAAATTTTAAACACAAAATGTAACAGCTATTATGGGACAGCGGGAGTAATCGTTATATTTCCTAATGTCTTCGACTGGCTTCACCAAAGTCGATATCTGTCGATTATCTGGGTGGATTAATTCTGCCTAGGATACATATAAAAAAAATTAAATTGAGAAAAACAAAAACCGTGAAACTGTTCGTAACGGATTGAGGTGGAAACAAAAGATGACAAGAATAATTGTTTAAAAAAAAAAAGCAAAACCTTCTGCAGTGAGTGCTGATTACAATAATGTTCTAATATAGACTTAAACCAAATAATACTAAATTGAGTAAATATTTTCAGATCTCACTTGTTTCATTTATATATATATATATATATATATATATATCCTATTTACCAACCCCTCCGCTCGGGCTGGATATGACACAAGATCAGTTTTTATGCGGAGTTTAACAGGTTTAAATTCAGAGTTTTCCTTCTCCTAGACTAGTTGCCTCACCAAGGTTGAAGAACCCAGTCTGTCTTACTATTTACCCATAGCTGGAGGGAGAATAATTGGATTCATACCTTTCCCAAGGGTATTAGTGCTATGTGAAATGCACTCTGTCTCGTCCAGGATTTGAACTCGTGTCGCCGTGTCCATTCCCTACGATGATAACCATTACACCACGGGCACCTCTTTTATATATATATATATATATATATATATATGTGTGTGTGTGTGTGTGTGTTTGTGTATGTGTGTGTGTGTGTGTGTGTGGAAAAGGTAAAACGGAAGAAAGATATGTTTGATGGTTTGTATATTTGGACTTGAACATTTTTTTGAATGCAAAAATATTTGATCAAAATTATTTTAGTATGCGAAATAATTATGATAGATAAATTTTAATTCAATTGGAAGTATTTATCAAGGCGGGCAGATCTTGCTATGTGGAAAAATAGAAAATTATTCTCCCTCCAGCTAAGGGTAAATAGTAGGGCAGAATAGGCTCTTTAGCCTTGGTTAGGCAACCAGTCAAGGAAAATGAAAACTCTGAATTCAAACCTGTTAAACTCCTCTTAAATATTGACCTTGTGTCTTATCCTGTCTTATCGCACACACACACACACACACACACATATATATATATATATATGTATACATATATATATGTATATATATATATAAGAAACGCTGAAGTCGAAATGAACGGACGTCTATTTCATCGCCTCTCGAAAATTTGTTGATTTTTATTTATTCACTCATCAGTCCATGTATCTTTTCTTTCTACAATATACTTAATTGCAAAGGAATTATATATGAACTATATATATATATATATATATATATAATGATAATAAATAAATCTATATTATATATATATTTAATCAATGGAAAATATTTTCAATATTTAACCAATACATCTTGAGTTTAGGGTTAAGCAGCCTGTTCCCAGAGACATCCGTAACCACACAACTTCCGGTCATTCAAAATTGCTCGATTCTGCCATCTGCGAGCATTTGAATGCTTTAAATAATTTTGTGGTTAATTATAATGATGAGTGCTTTGCACAGATCTAGGACAAAACAACATTTAGTCGTCCTAGAGACACTTTACATCTTATTTTACAAGCCAACACTCTGGAAGCGAAATCCAAAGCACTTTTGAAATTTAATAGGAGATAAAGCGGTTTGATTCTCTTTTTCTTTACAGGTACAGAAATTTCATTCATTTGAAAAGGCAATGAAACAATGAAAATAAAATCTGAAGTTTGCTCATGTGGGTAGAGTGTTTGCCAATGGTCTGGCAGACCTGGGTTCAATCCCAGGTCGCGTCATACCAAAGACTTTAAAAATGGTACTTGATACCTACTTGCTTAACACTCCGCAATATAAGGTATGTATCAAGAGTAAAGAGGACCAATCAAGGGAAAGGAGTAGTGCTGTCCCCTACCTTGGTGTAGTAGCTATTAAAAAGGGAGCCTTCTGGTCGCCCTCGGCTACGGACGCCAACAACAACTGATTGAATTGGTTAAGTTATAAAATAATAAAATATAACTTTTTCTGAAATACTCTACACATCTCCAATGTTATCAATTTTTTTAAACACCATATATGTAGATATATACGAGAGATAGACTAAGCTCTTTGACTTTGATGAGCTAATGAGTTCACGAGATGGATATAATCTGAACTCAAAACCTGACTAATTTGTACGGAGAACCAGTGATGGACTCATACACAACAATATTGTTATCTGCTCTTCCATAAAGTGTGTCTTGTCCTAAGGTCTTTATTGCTTTAAAAAATGTCGTAGAAAAATTGATAACAAGGTAATCCAAGTGGAAGGAGAGATTTTTTGAGAAGTCGACACTGTAGCTTTTCGGTTCTACTGAACCATCATCAGGACTATTGTTATATTTTGACCTTCGACCCGGCCCAAAAATACTATTCCAAGGTAATACACCGGAAGGAAGTGACACATTCCAACGGCCAGTAATCGAAAGAGATCGCGTGGGCGGATTAAAGCTTATGACATGGGACAAGGTGAAGGTCCTATTGTGCCACTAAAGTGATGCAACGGAAGAGAGGAACCTCTGAACTGCTTGACAGTTATTTCCGCTTGATGACGATTAAACATTCGATTTCAAAGATCGTGTGGGCGTTGAGTTATTATTTAACTCAGTTGATGTTGGGGTGCCAAAGCAGTTGCCAGTAGAATTCCAGACAGCCAGAGACCAGATGTGGTAGGGAAGGCCACACCCGACCGAGGGGACCCTCGGAAAGCCCCGATGGAGTCGACCCTCGGAAAGCCCCGATGGAGTTGACCCCAACATCAGGAGAACAAGAAAGACACAACGTGACGGTCATAACAGTGGGGTCAATATATGAAGTTTATGTTCGGTCTCCAGCACCCTCTCACATGCAAACCCTTAAACAACCCTTTCAAACCTTACAAATAAAGTGAGAGGTAAATATAATTATAAAGAAGATTTCTTGTGTCTTCCTTCCTGCATCTTAATTGTTCTGCGTGCGTCTATCTTTCTGCGTGCGTCTGTCTTTGTTATTATTGAGTCGTTATGATACGGCAAATGAGTATACAACATTTGTCCGATTTGGTGCTTGTGCCAGCAGAGTTCTTCAAGGATTCATAACCAACCTGGTTACCGTAAATGACAGTTTTTAGCATCACAACACGACATCAACGAAGAGGACAAAGAAGAATTCTGGAATTGAAAGAAGTAAAAAGAAAAAAAAACAAGAACAAACTAACAACAAAGAAAAAGAGGAAGGAGAAAGGAACAGACCGACGCGAAAAGAACAGAAAAGAGACGGAAAGAAAAAAGAGAAAAAAAAATTGTAAGTAGAGCGCTCCTTCATGTAACTTCTATCTCTCTCTGTTATCTAAATTGGGTATAATAGTGAAAGATTTGTTTTAATGACAAGGGCCTTTCTAGAAGCATAAAATTGAAAATAATTTTTTAAAAAATGTGTGGTCCCTAGATAAAAATTGAAATTACTGCTATGTGTAATATTGTATCGAAGTGAGGGAGGAAAAAAGAAGGGAACAAAGATGGCTATGGGACAGTTATTGTCCGTTTTTTGATAGACAGGTTATCGTAAACAATAAATTTTATGATAAATTTTATGAATGGGGATTTTTTATCGCAAATAGGTCTTTGTGAGTAAAAAAAATTCGTTGTAGCTTTTCATTGGTCCAGACAAGTGATGATTGAAAATTAAGATTTCAGTCCAAGATTTGGAATCCCGCATAACTGTAGTTAAGATCTTTTGGGCAAGTTTTTTTGTTTGGAACTTGCGGATTGGAAATGAGAATTTTAATCCGAGAAATGTAATCCTGGGAGCATCAATGGGATGCTCATGAATTTCGCACATTGGTGTTTGTCTGAAGAATGCGCATATACTTTTTCGATATTTATGAAGTTGGGAGAATCGATATTTTCGGTGCTGGTAGAATCAGGCCGGTTGTTTTGCTGTGGAAATTGTTGATATCAATTATTGAAGACATAGGTATTGTCTTGAAAACGGTCTTGCCGTGGAGGCAGCGTAACTAAGAGACAGATGTTTTTTGTGTCTGACGAGGCAGACAGGTATTTTGTGAGTTCCCCCTGGAGTGAAGCTTTGAAATTGTTATTGGGGAAGATATTTTGAAACAGGGTTTTGGGTGTAATTAAGAGATGCGCAGAATTTTGACGGAACCAAGGGTGGCGAAGATTCGCAGATTCGGAAATATTTTGAATTGGGAAATGTTGGCAGAATTTATAAAAGTTTGGGTTGTTTAGAAAAAAAACCCGGGATATTTTGTGAAAAGAAAAATGAAAAAAGAAGAATAATGCTCGTAAGCTATTGAAAAAGTTGTATTATAAATCAGGCTTAATTTATGGTACTATAGACTGAAATTGAATAAACTGGGAAGCAGACCTATAGTTATTGTGTTAAGGTAAAGACAGAGAGGTAGATATAAGGTTGAAAAAAAAGGGACATTGAATGAGCAATTTATTATGAAAAAAAAAATGAAAAAAGGAAAAAAAAAAAAAGAAAACAAAAACAAAAACAAAAAGCTACAGGACAATGAAAATGGAGAAAAACAAAAAGACAAAAAGAAAAAAAAGAGAGAGAAACTTGAACATTGTTGAACACAGCATATAAAAAAAGAAAGAAAGAACAGACATTTTCAGTAAAATAGACAGTACATCACTACATAGATTGAAAAAAAGAAGAAAAAAAAACTGAACATTTTTGAACTGTGATTGTAACATTGTTTTGACTTGTTGTAAAGTGAAAATTTTTGAGTTTGTTTGAGTTTAAAGGCAACATTAGAAATTTTTTTTCCTGTTCATATTATGAAATTTGACGAAAACCATTAATAGAGGATTTGATACTAGGTTTACTAATATTTGCAATTATATTGATTCTAAAATTTTTTTTTTTAGAATTTGGGGTTTTCGGGGAATATGAAATATTTTTTTGCGGGGGTTCTGTTTTGAGGAATCGGTGGCTGACGCGAGAATAGGACAGACATTCATCCAATTAGTGCAGATTGTTGTAGGGTAGACGGCAAAGGAAGTAATTCTATCGAAGAATTCGCCGGCCCATGAAGTTGCAAAGGCCTATGGAGGCTTCTAATTTTTTTTAGTTTGAAGTTCCGAGGATGGAATAAAAGAAAAAAGGCGTGGCCTACTCCAAAATTTTGTGGATAATGTCTGAGTCTTTCAGTCACGATGATGTTTTGGATTCGTGTGTAATTTGGTAAAGTGAAACGGAACTGGGAAAGACGAGGTGCCTATATATTGGTAGCCAAGAGGGTTCCTGAGTAAATTGAAAAGAAACCCGGCGCGGGTTTGATCAGGTAAAGCTTGTTTCCTCAAGGGCTTGCAAACCAGTGGGTATGGAAACAGAAACTTAATGGAAAAATATGGGTAACACATTGCTAATTAGCATTTTGCGTGGACTATTTTAGGTGGTGTACAGCATGCGTACCAGATTGTGATACATTCGGATGTATTGGGATACTTTGTTTTGGGCCATGATTTTTGTGGATTTTTGTGGAATGCTTTGAGCCTTGAAGATATTGTGTTTTAGTTTATGAAATTCTCCGGTTACTCTAGGTAGGAACCTGTTGAGCAAAGAACTGGAGTGTGGTCATGAGGAATCCAGGCGAAATGTATTGCTGGAATGACCAGGGTCACTAAGTTTGTGACCAGGATATGGGACCAGAGTATGGTCCTTTTTAGGGTTCTGAAATTTCTTCAAGGAATTATGGAGGGCCCGTTGTGTTGAGAAGATAAAAAAATGCATCCGTATGGTACCTTGATGCACACATATCAAGATGACCAACCCCGCAAAGATAGTATGAGAAATTTAGATAATAATTAGCCGGGCAAGTGTTACATAGAGAGAAGGTCGCCTCCAAAGTAAGATTTTGTTTGCTGGAGTTCAAGTGATTTTTTTTTATGTTTTCAGCCATTATTGTCCTTTGTAAATTATTCTGTTAAATATGTGTGAGAGTGATGGAGACGAACGTGAAGAAAATTCCACATGTGGAATTTTGAAAAATAATTAACGGATGAATGTTATATTTTGACCTTCGACCCGGCCCAAAAATACTATTCCAAGGTAATACACCGGAAGGAAGTGACACATTCCAACGGCCAGTAATCGAAAGAGATCGCGTGGGCGGATTAAGGCTCATGATATGGGACAAGGTGAAGGTCTTATTGTGCCACTAAAGTGATGCAACGGAAGAGAGGAACCTCTGAACTGCATGACAGTTATTTCCGCTTGATGACGATTAAACATTCGATTTCAAAGATCGTGTGGGCGTTGAGTTATTATTTAACTCAGTTGATGTTGGGGTGCCAAAGCAGTTGCCAGTAGAATTCCAGACAGCCAGAGACCAGATGTGGTAGGGAAGGCCACACCCGACCGAGGGGACCCTCGGAAAGCCCCGATGGAGTCGACCCTCGGAAAGCCCCGATGGAGTTGATCCCAACATCAGGAGAACAAGAAAGACACAACGTGACGGTCATAACAGTGGGGTCAATATATGAAGTTTATGTTCGGTCTCCAGCACCCTCTCACATGCAAACCCTTAAACAACCCTTTCAAATCTTACAAATAAAGTGAGAGGTAAATATAATTGTAAAGAAGTCTTCTTGTGTCTTCCTTCCTGCGTCTTTATCATGCGTCGTTTATTTATGCGTCTGTCTTTGATGTTGTGTCGTTGTGATGCTGAATGATGATGTAGATGACTATACAACAATCAGGACTATGAGGGGTGATAATAGCGATATTAAGTCAACGATGGATGTTTAAAAATGCAAAATACAAAAACCTAGGGGAAAATTTGTATGATGAGAAAAAGTTGTCCGTTTAATTGCTGAATCAGCGTTTGTTGTTTTAAATTACGTCGTATATATATATATATATATATATATATATATATGTTATTTTTAACCAAAAGTAATTTTCTTCAATATTAAACTTACCATATATATCCCTTGACGTCCGTAACACTTATACTTAGGAGACAACCTAAAATCTTCCACAAGACGCATATTTCATCACACACATACACACACACGATCACATACACAACTACACACAATAATAATCAAGTATAATCTACACAAATAAACACACACACACACACACACACACACACACACACACACACACACACACACACACACACACACAAGATTCATACATAATCTCAACGTAAAAATTCGTCTGACTGTATTTTTCAACTTTTTCGATTTCTCCAACATCGTTTTTTCTCCGTCTGATAATTGTCGAAATAAAGAGGGCATGAAACCTGTGGTCGAAGATTAGTATCCATGCTCTTAGAAATATATAAAAACTAATATATATATATATATATATATATACATATATATATTACAACGGTATAGGATTGTGTATGTGTGTGCGTATGTGTGTGTGTGTGCAGATTATATTTGCGTATTGTTGGGTGTGGTCCTATGTTGGTGTTGTTGATGTTGTTAATGTTGTTGTTGTTGTTTGTTTGTTTGTGTGTGTGTGTGTGTGTGTGTGTGATGATACATGTGCCGCGTGGCAGATCTAAGTTTGTCTTATGAATATGCGTAGTGGTGTGCAGTAAGAGGTAACGAAAGTCAAGAGACGGTGGAGGATTTGGCCGAATAGATTTTTTTATTGTGTGTAGTGATGATTTTAGCTAAGAGACAAAGTTATCATCATCATTGTATTATGAAGAAAATGAATTTACATGTAAGTATAATAGGCGAAATATACATGGTATAATGGTCGAAATACTGCTCACACTGACAATTGAAATTAACACCATGTTTTGGAAACAGTTAAAAGGTTGAATAGTTCTATTTGACTAATAGACGGGACTATAACATGTACAGCCACTCCCGGTCAAAGTAGACCAGAGATTAACGACAATGAACGGATTCTACACATTTTCCAAACTCCAGAAATGAAGCCTCACAACCGTTGGTTTAGTATCATATCCAGGCCTTCTTTGGTGAGGAGGTTCTTATCCCTCTGCAGAGATGCAGTCAGCATATTTTTCAGACCCAGCCGACTAAGCTATGTTTGATCTTGAATACACACTCATTATATAAAATAATATCCACACATATATAATGCACACGCACATATATGTCCATATATATGTATATATATATATATATATATATATATACACGAAAATTGATATATATATAATGTATATACACACACATATATATATATATATATATATATATATATATATATATATATATATATATATATATACGTAGATACAAATATAATAACGGCTAATCTTATAGCTGAAATCGCAAGATCAAAGAAGATTTTAATAGCTATTAAATACATTAAACTCTGACTGGCGTCCCTTTCGAGTAAAAGAAGAAATGTTAATCTAAGAAATCAAAAATCAAAATGACGTGAACGTCTCATTGAATATGGCTCGATATATGTGATTTAAGTGAACTGACAAAGCAGATGATCTTGAAAATAAATATTTGTTGTGTAAATAATTCAATGGTTCTTTTTTTTTAATTACAGCCATTGACTTACTGACATAATTACTGAAACATATATATATATATATATATATATATATATATATATGAGTATGTGTGTGCGTGCAAACACACATACACGAACACACGCACACAAGCACGCACACAAGCACAGTTTTTGAAACAAAAAGATTGGGCACAAATCAAGGAACACAAATGATAGAGAAATGGAAATTAAATTTATCAAAAGGTAAAACCTTATTGGGATCTACACCTATTTAATCTTAAACATGAGCCAAATATGAAGAAGAGCCCAAGAATGCTTGTTTAAGGAGGGTTTATTTATCTTTATATAGATTGTTTAAAGAATATGGAGTTTTTGCTTGATTTTTTTCTTTTTTGTATTATGGCTGTGTTTTTATTTAGAATTTTTCTGCATTTCGAGGAGGTGCACCAAGTGTTGAGAGATGGAATTAGTGTCGCATAGACAAAGACAGACGAATGTAAGTATTTATTTTATTGAAAACGCTTATATATATTGTTTTTTCATGGTAAGGAAGAGATGCACAATGAAATAGAGTTAATTATTTATTAACTGAAGTGGTACAGTCCGACTTGTATTATAAGTCTCGCGCTGTTGGTGTTACGTCTGAAGTTGGTCTTACAACTGACCGAGATCTTGCAGAGCTCTGTCTCTGCTTCTCTCTACTTTTGCGTGCTTAAGAAACACAACGTCATTTATTCTTCCGCGATACAGGAAGTCACGTGGTACGAACCACTATACAACATCTCCCCCCAAGAAATTTTTAATCTATCCGTTGGACATCATATTTTTGTCTTTAGGGATTTATTTCCATAATTCCCGTCGGGGTACGTTTTCGTTTGCTCATACGATGTTATAGTATTGGTGAAGGCCTAGGTACCTCAAACATGTCATAAATGTGTCCTTCGACTCGTTCCTTTGTGTTTGGGGTATATATTTTTTTTTATTTGGTTAATATGTCTGCGAACCTTCCATCTTGGATGTTGTATAATGTACATCATATTACCATTTTTTTTTCCTCAATAATGCCAGCTAACCAGGTTGCTTTACGTAAATGATAATTTAGGAAATCATTTTTCCCCTGGACTCTAAGTCTTATTAGAGATATTATTTTTTTCGTTTCCTTTTTTTTTTTGACGGATCAATTTATCGGATATTGATCGAATTTTCCAAGCAAACATCAGTTCTGCTGGGGACATGTTTGCGTTAGTATTTGGATTAGGTGCTATTCGATAAATGGATAGGAATTCTGTAATCCCTCATTTTCTATTTCAATCTCATTTGCCTTTTTAATTGCTCTTTTAAATACATCGATAAATCTTTCCACCAGTCTATTTGATCTTGGATGGTAACTTGCCGATTTTAGGTGATTTATCGAGAGCAATTTACAGATGTTTTCAAGTTCTTTTGATGTAAATGGTCAGATATAATGGTTTCTGGCAATTCAAATCTTGCAAACAGTTCCTATAAAACCGTTGTTGTGGTTTTTGTCGTTGGCGTTTTGCATTTGAAAACTTCTGGCCATTTCGTAAAGCTGTCTACGATGACAAAAAAGTATGTTCCTTTTATCGGACCGGCATGTAGACGAGACCACGGTTTGTCTGTGGATTGAATTTTATGGGGGGCGTTTTTTCTACCTATGCGAAGCTTCTGCATAATTTCACCATGTTTTCAATGCCTCTATCCATACCCGGCCAATATACATAACTTCGTATGAGAGCTTTCATTCTACTCATTCCCGGCTGCCCGGTATGGCAATCTTTCAAGATTTTCTTTATTAAAACTGCGGGTATGACCACCCGTTCTCCATACATCAAAATGTCGTTGCACGTTGAAAATATATTATTTGTTTTAACTTTCTGGTTCATCAGTTCGTTTTTGGTTTGATTAATGAACTTATCAAATGTTGTCTTAAATTGTATCTCCTCTAGCGTAACTGGTAGTTCTTTAACTGTATTGAATAAAACGTATTTTACGTCCATTTCTGACTTTAATGAAGCAAAGACGGTCTCCTCTAGCGGTTCTGTATTTTTTTGGTATTAATGTGGATAATCAATCCGCATGTGCAATCTCTTTTGACAGTGAGAATTCTATTTTAAATGAATAATTTAACAGCATCGTAGCCCATCTTTGTAAACGGTTTGCTGTGTTTGTTGGTATTCCTTTTTTAGAACCAAATATTGATAACAATAAACGATGATCCGTTAGTAAAAACATTCTCTACCGCGTACGTATCTATGAAATTTCTTGATCACAAATATGATAGCTAAATATTCCTTTTCTATCTGCGAATAGTTCATTTCTGCTGGTAGTAGCGTCCTTGATACATGGTGAATTGGTTTTAATTTACCATCTTCTTTGTGAAGTATAACTGTCCCTAAGCCAGAATTGCTTGCGTTGCTGGCAACATATATCTGCTTATTAGGGTTGTAATGTATCAAAGCTAAGTTTGATGTTAGCGCAGTTTTTAGTTTCTCGAAGATTTTTTTACATTCGTCCGTCCAATTCAATTTACGTCTTTTTTGAGTAAATGATTCAATGGAGCTCTTAGTATATGCATATTAGGTATATAGCTATTGTAATAGTTAGCCAGCCACAAAAATGATTGTAATACTACAACATTAGTCGCTGCAAACGTATTTCATCGCGTCCGCTCGGTTAGGATCAGGGGTTCTGTCTTTCTTGTCGATTATTTGACCTAGATATTTGATTTTTGATAGAAAAAATTCACATTTTTCCATGCTTAATTTAAAACCGAATTCTTTTATTTCTTTTTAAACACTTCATTTACATGTTTCGCATGATCTTCTCAATTTTTGCTTTTCATTAGAATATCATCTTAATAAGTTGTTGCGAAGTCCAGATCTGCTAACATTGTATCCATTATTTTTTGAAAAATAGTTGGAGCTACCCTTATTCTACTATATTGAAGTCTGTTAATTTTGAAAAGACCTCTGTGCGTGGTAATAGTTAATAATTCTGCACACTTTTCTTCCACTGGTATTTGTAAATAAGCTTCTGACAAATCTAAGAAAATATGCGTCCGCCATTTAAATTTGCAAAAATTTCTTTCGCTGTTGGGAGGGATAATTTATTTCTTTTAGACGATCATTAAGTCCGGTTGAATAATCTATGCAGATTCTAATTTTTTTCGTTACATATACAGTTGGAGCTACCTATGGGCTGTGGTCAGTTTTTTCTGTTACACCCAGTTTTTCTAGTTTTTCTAATTCTTTATCAATAATTTCAACCGACGCATAGGGTACTACTCTTTTTGGTCGAAAAACTGGCATATCATTTTTTTTTACTTCAAATTTTGCCTTGACTTCAGAAAAGAATCCAAGTACTTCTAAAAATATTTTCGAAAATTGTATTTTTAGTTCTTTTTTCAGTTTATCTGAACTTGTCGTAGTAACAACCATTTTATGGCAGAAAGTATTTATTGGGACGTTAAATAGATCGAATTTTTCTATCCAATCCGTTCCAAATAAATTTTGGGCATTTCGCATGACAAATACTTTTTTAATTTTCTTTCTTTTCGATTAAAGAAAACCTTTATGAAGGTTTCTCCCATAAATTTCAATTTTTTCTCCGGTAACACCTTTTGTATTTTTTTTCGAGTTACTCAGGGTTGGACATTTTATTTTTTCCAAGTTTCAGCATTAATTATAGTTAAATCAAACCCAGTTTCTATCTGGAAACTTATTCTTTTCATTGTTTATATATTTCCTTTGTATTTTTCCATTGTTGCTTGTTCAGTAGTGAACTGTACCAATTTTTTATTTTTGGAATAATTTCCCCCTCCAAGTCAGCAATATGAGAATTTGTGTACTTTGCACCCAAAAGTATGGCATTTTTTTGTATTTAAATGGACAGTCTTTACATAAATGCAATTCTCAACACCCGTAACACGGATTAATTTAGAAAAAACGTTTATTTTTCTTACTGTGGGATTTGTTTTTTATAGTATGGGTATTTTAAATATCCCGTTCTTGCATTTTTGCTGTGTCAGCTCACAAATTTAAAATAAACTGGCATTCTTCAGCTAGACTATGTAAAGTTATTTTTTTGGTCTCGTTTCAATTTGATTAATAGCCTTGTACGCTCTTCTTTTTCTGACGGTGAGGTTAATCCCTGAATGAAAATCAAACATTTAAACATGTCTGGTGTAATTTCATTTAGCAGGAACCTTTCACAGTACCTGTTTACTGTACTGGCGAAAGCTGTGTAGACTTCACAATCCTTTTTCGTAAGGTTGCGACATTGCCAACGAGTATTAAATAGTGAACTTTGTTTCTGAAATATTTTCGTTAGTATTAGGATAGTTTCTCGGAAAATCACTTCATCGGGCTGCTTCGGCAGAATAAAATTTGCGTATTTTTTATGTTCTGCCGTAAAAGTCTCACCTTTTTCTCGCCCAGCCATTTTTCACAATCTTTTTCAAAAATTGATTCGTACCTTCTGAAATAGGCTTCGAATGTCACTTCTTTTGGTTGGTAAATAAATTCGCCAACTGATTTATTGCCGACTCTTGGGAGAATATATTTAAATTTCCCGAGTCGTTTTGTTTTGTAAGACATTCGAGTAGTTTCAAGAATCCTTTTTTTTTTGTGTCGTTCAATGTTCTCATGGAGTCTTTTAAAATCCTCTTTAAATTCCCTGTTGTTTTAAATGTTCTTTTCGTTGTTTTTTATGTTGTTTTAAATCTTCTTTTCGTTGTTTTTCTTGTTGTTTTCGGAATTCCAACTTACAATATTTAAAGTCCTTCATTGTATATCCTTGAACGTCACTGTGTGTAGTTAGCTGTAAATTCGAATCTTCGATTCCTTCGTCAACAACTGTTGTTTTTTTTTGTTTTTGTTTTTTTTGTTTTTTTTTTGTGAGTGCGAAATCTTCGAATCTCTCGTCGCCAACTGTTGTATCATGGTAAGGAAGAGATACACAGTGAAAGAGAGTTAATTATTAATTAACTGAAGTGGTACAGTCCGACTAGTATTATAAGTCTCGCGCTGTTGGTGCTACGTCCGAAGTTGGTCTTACTACGGACCGAGATCTTTCAGAGTTCTCTGACTCTACTTCTCTCTGCTTAAGAAACACAGCGTCTTTTATACTTCCACGATACCGGAAGTCACGTGGTACGAGCCACTATATATATATATATATATACTTTTTATTTTAAGTAAAACTACATGACATACAAACAGCTCTGTTATAAAGTTGAATAGAGTAAATTTTCTTCTACAAAACCCAATTTTCCTTCACATTTACGACTATGGGCTATTCCTCTTGAATAGAGACGCTCGTATATATGTTGTTTCGAAAACTACAGCAGACACAAGGAAAACAATAACAGTTTTGAAAAGAGAGAGTTTTCAGCTACAAAAGACTATTGTTCCGCGTTGTCAGCAGAAATGTCAAGAGCCTGCATGTAGCACCCGTAAATTTTTTTTATTCAACGATGTTATCTTGATCCCCTGTATCTGTCGTTGTTACCAAGGAAATAAATAAGAAGCTTTACATTTAGGAGCCTCCTTTATACACACACACACACGCGTGCACACACACACACACACACACACACACACACACACACACACACACACACACACACACACACACACACATATATGGTTGTTTGTATAAGAAATTAAAAAAGCCATAAAAATATGTAAGTTTATCAATGTAAAAACGTGTATTGTGACGGATCCCGTGAAACTAACGCTTCAGTAAGCGAACTCTTGTGACGGACGTCATTTAGTCAGCAAAAGTAATTAAGGTTCGTCCTATCTAAAGCGCCGATCTCTCTTCAAAGAAACTGATATTCGCCCAATTCTTGTGAAGAAAGAGACATGCACATCAAAATAAACATTAACACATTAAATGCTATTTTCTGTTTGGATCGTGACTAATGTTTGTGTAAAAACATCTCTCTTTATATATATATATATATATATATATATATATATATATATATATATATATTGATATCTATCTCTATAGTTATTTCCCTCTACCTATCTCTATCTTTATCATTCTATCTTTCAAATTTCTCTGTTTATATCTATCTATCTATATTTTATGCTGTTTATATTTATCTACCTCTTCCTGTCCCCATCTATCTCATTCTGTTCATTATCTATCTATCTATCTATCTATGTTCAAATATCTCTCCTATTCGTAACTTACGATCTGGAAAGTTAATCAGCAATTTATGCCCGTTTATTAATATCCATTTCTGATATTCTTTTCTTTTGTGCCTCTCTTTGTATATATATATATATATATATATATATATGTATATATATATATATTTGTGTGTGTGTGTGTGTGTGTGTGTGTGTGTGTGTGTGTGTGTGTGTGTGTGTGTGTATAATAAACGGTTAAAGTTAAAAACCTATTTTACGAGTTTTTTTATGCCTATCTATCTATCTACTCTTTTTCAAGATATCCATAAATCTTTTCTAGTATCTATTAATCAGTTCATCTAACTATCAGTCTACCTATAAGAACTTATCGACATTAAGAATTATTTTTTACCATTCCCTTTAAGCAGAAAAGTTTCGGCTCATAATTGATAGCAGCTGAAGTCCGTGCTAATATTAGCATAACATGCACCATATATATATATATATATATATATATATATATATATATATATCTATATATATATATATATGCAAAAAAAAACACTGATGATGGCCGTGAAAGGTCCAAAAGTGCGCGGGACAATTTTGGTAAATTCATCTACCAATTTCAATTTAAAACTAAGGCACTTATCAGAAAACTAAAAAAGGATCTTTATAAAATTATATTGACAAAATGGGTCTTTATTATAAAAATGATTAAATGAAAGACTGCTGCCCAACTACACACACACACACACACACACACACACACACACACACACACACACACACACACACCAACGACTCAAAAAATAACACTTAATATATCCTGGCTTAAACACATAGCATGATAAGGTATAGATCAAGGGTAAATGGAGCAATCCAGGAAAAGAAGTAGC